>VXBN01002165.1:373565-503048 GCA_013397395.1 Sinosuthora webbiana
AAACAAAGGAACAAAAGTCCCCAAACTCAACTCCAAAAACCCACCCCAAACTCAACTCCAAAAACCCAAAGTTCAAGGGAAACAATGTTCAAAATCTGCCATTTCTAACCAATTTGGAAAAGTTACAGAAATTTAGTTATCTGAGTTAAATTTTGTCCAAAGATATAACTTTCACTAAAATAATGCCTGGAGAAAAGAGACAGACTTCCAAATGTGGACTCCTCTAACGAGAGCTAAGAAAAACTAGCAAAATCCAGATAAGTCCCATGTACACACAAAGGCTTTTATTTTAATATAATTGTACAGTAGATTGTAGACTCCGTAGGAATGTACATTCAGTGCAGAAAATTAGAAACATTCCATTGTGTAGTCTGATTTAATAATATTTACCACTTGCTGGGTGCATTCAGAGAATGGACTCTCAGGCCTGTGAGAAAATCTGGTCACTGTAGTGACACTGAAAGCAGCAATTAATGATTCTATCTGTTCCCCAAAGCACTCCACACACGCAGGAAAAGGCCGCATGCAAAAGATCTTCTCTCAGTCCCTAGTCCCATGTGCCTCCTTTTCTCTGTTGGCTCTACAAGACTTGCCTGTGATGGGTACAGAGAGCAGTCACCTTGAATTGCTCCTCTCGATCTCTTGAATTTGGCCCCTCTAGAAAGAGGGATCAATTTATGATCAATTTATGACTAAATAAAACCCTCTAGAAAGAGGATCAATTTATGACTTCACTGTATTAAATATATAAATCTTAGAGGCAAGCTTGGATGGGGCAGATCAGGCTCTGACTGCAAGTAAACAGATGCTGGCTATTCCCAGAAAATATTAACTTTGTAGTGGGGATTATATTGATACATCTGGAGTTTTAGAGCTTTTCCAAAAGTTAAAGATCCACATTATCAATACAAGTTCCAATCTACATGTGCTATAATTGTTTTTAACTCTGATGTGATTTTAACTAATCTGAGATTTCTGAAGATACATCTTTTCCCTAGTTTCTTATTTTAGAAAGGAAGTTAAAGTCCATTGACATCAACGATAAAACATTAGTAAAAATTTCAGTATGGGTTGGGTCTGATATTAATTCTTCATTAGAAAATAATTTAAAAATAATGCATTAAACTTTAGACTGTTAGACTTTAACATTTTCATATAAAAGAAAAGGTATAGGTAAAAAAAATATAGTTTTTAAATAAAAAAAATGTATTCAACTCGTTGTCATTTCCACTACCAGACACTAGAGGGGAAAAATGTTCCATGTTTTTAGACCATTAAGATGCAAACTAAGCTGTAATATATTCCATTTTTATGCATCACTTCTCAGAATAAAAATACATTTGTTATAGATTTTCTAGTTGTAGCAGGAAATGATGAATTATACTGTATTCATATTGTTATTGATTCACTGAATTAGCACTCAGACATGGGGCTCATAACAGTATTCGTTACAAGTCAGCTGGCATCAAGATGTGATACAGCCTGATTATTTAATCCTTACGGAGTATGAAAATCCATTAAAATACAATGTATTTTAATTAGAATGTAACAACTTTGTCCAGGTTGTGGTAGCTGGTTCAATTTCTATGTACGGGTAAGTTCTTGTGAACATGTTCATTCACAGAAACTGCATTTTTTTCTTTTCTATGAAATATTTTCATGAGCACAAGGAATTCTTCTATGTTTGTGATTGTTTCTTAAAACAAGTGTGACAAGTTTTTTTTTCCTTGAACTCCACACTCTCTATGTTCTGCTTTACCACAAAAAAAAAAAAAAAAAAAAAAATTTGAATACTTAGAGCTTTGCCAGAATACTTTGAATATTCATATTCAAATATATGTCGCAATACATTTTACCAGAAATAATCAGGAG
Organism: Sinosuthora webbiana; assembly: GCA_013397395.1. Taxonomy (NCBI): domain Eukaryota; kingdom Metazoa; phylum Chordata; class Aves; order Passeriformes; family Sylviidae; genus Sinosuthora; species Sinosuthora webbiana. The sequence continues at coordinate 375,438 of VXBN01002165.1, forward strand.
ATTTTTAGAAAATTCAGTGGTGTTTTCTCCCAGATAGGCACAGAAAGCGGAAATGTTGAACAGCAATGAGTAACGGGGAGAACAACAGATGTGTACAAGTGTGCTCCACAAACCAAGCCAAAAAATGTTCTAACCCAGGTGTTGGAATATCTTCAGTACTATAGGGCATTTAGCATTATAGGACAGTATTAGAACCAGTGGGTTGTTACCTACTTTCTTTCTTTACATTTGTGTTACACCTCCTTAATACAACCTGCTGTTTGTACTGACATATGTAATTGAGATTTTCAAAGAAGCCCAAAGAAGCTAGATTTCTGGTTGCCCCTGGAGCTGAGGTCTGGGCATCCAAGTCCCTGAGGTCCATTTTAGAAGCTCAGACCAGGTTATCCTGTGAAGACATCTCTTACCTTACTTCCTCTGCTGACTCTCAGCAGGTTAGATTTGGCAGAAGGTGTAGGAACACTCCATGTAGGGCAGAGATGTGTGTTCTGCTTTCATATTGATAGATGCAAGAAACACAGTAAAAGGGAGGAAAGATAAATAGAAGTGTCAGCCATGAGAATTACTCAATATAATTGGTTACCCCTTGTCTGAGTGCTACAGTACAGTGAGAAATGATGCTGTGCTAGTTCTACTAGGTGATGAAAGATGAATTGACAAGTAAAGAATAATATGAACTTCTGTTTGATACTCATTTGGTAGGTGAGAAGACAAGGCTGCAAGTACATTTGGGGGCCATGAAGGTAGAAAAAGGTGATCATAACAAGCAAAAACTGACACCTTTCTCCAAAATTGTTATATTGGTTTGTTGTTTATCAGGAGTCCCCAAATTTTTGATGAGATTATGTTCTAAAATGTAAATATATCTAAACATGGAGGAAAAGAGCTCTAAAACCACATTGGTTGGTTTAGTCATCTGAAAGAAAATAATTTTATAAAGAGACAGCCAAATACAGAGTTTAGACAGGATTCCATACAGCTAAATTGAATAACTGGGAAGATTTAATACTTTTATTCATTCTTCTACAAATGTAAATGTATAGAGATTTTTCTGAAAATTCTCTTAGCAATTCTTCAAAATTCCTGTGCATCTCTCAAATTAAGGGCTTTATTTTTAGTCAAAATGTGCAATTAATTAGATAAACCAAAGCAACACATACATAAAAGTAATACATCTATAATGGAATGATATATAAAAGGGAGCCCTTCATATGTTTTGGACAGCTTCATTCACAATGTATAGAAAATGTGACTACTTAGCAAGGCTGAAACAATCTCCAGACAATGATTTCCAAAAATGAGTAGTTGAATTATCTGAACACATATCCATTGCTGATGCAGTTACTAAATGTCATCTTCTTCCACTGATATCAATGAGGCTGATGTATGTTCAACAAGGGGAAAATATATCTCTAATGAATGAGTTGTCACTGAGATTTCTGGTTATTTTAAATAATTTAATTTTCTACTATTCTGTCACATTGATTTCTAACATTATTACTCAACAACTTTGTCTATATTGTGAGCCATCAAGAAAATGCACCTAAAAAAATCAACTTTGTAACAGAGTCAGACTTCTGCCATAAACTAACTCGATATAAACTATCTTCTCTGATACTCCTAGAGGCCTTTCTCACAACTAACTCCATTTTATTTCTTCTTCTGTATTTATTCCAGAGACAATTTGGCACCATGTACCTGTACAAAATATAATATATGTGTATGTAAACATCATTTTTTGTATGCATATAAAGACAAGATTTTTCTCCTCCTATGTAGTTGCATACCTATACATAGAAGTTTTTAAATAATTATCCTAGAAGGGAATAAAGAGAGATCCCTATGGAAGAGACTCTATATACTCAGAAAAAAACTTCATTTTGTTCTGTGACTTCTAATTTTTTGTCTCTGCCTATTTCAGAGAGGTTTTATCAGTTGCAAATGCAGCGTTTTTCCAGTATTGAAATCATAACCAAAATAAAACTTTTGGTATTGGACTGTAAGATATGCCAGTTCTTAATCCCTAGAAACATTCATGTGTAATCTAGAAGGAACAGGAAAATATATTTTGTTAATCTCCTGACAAAGATTAAGTGCAATTCAAGATGGATTAGCCTGCTGTACTCAGTGTAAGTGCTATTTCGTAGTACTACAGATACTCCTTAATGGCACAAAATATTATGGAGACAATTAGCAGTACAATAGCTAAGAACTAGTACAAAAAGCGAAAATGAAAAATCTGGTATAGTCTCTAGTTTCTTATGTTGCCTCTACAGTGTTCTTTTCTTTCCTGTTGCAACAGTGTGGCATATATACATGATCCTCTAATATCAGCCAATTCTCCTGGACCATTCTGCTGTCCAGGGCCACATCCCCTGAAAAGGTTGAAATGTAGGGCTGTGATCCTGCTCTTGTGCCTGACTTCTCTTAGGATTCTGAACTCCACCATTTTATGTTCATTGCAGCTGGGGCTGCCTCTGACGTTCAAGTTCCTCAAAAGTTCTTCCTCGTTCATAAGTACCAGATGCAGTGGAGCACCTTTACTTTTGGCTCTTCAGTTGCCTGTGCCAGCAAGTTGTCTCTCCATAAACCTAGGTTACTTGAGTCCTTCTGTGTTATCTTTCTAGCAGATATCAGGTTGACTGAAGACTTCCTTGAGAACTAGGGCCGTATAGAGACTTTGCATCAGTGTCTTAGAGACACTGATTCTGTCAAATTTGATTCAAAAGTTTCGACATGGGAGTGACTTTTAATGTGATGGTTTGTTTGGTGTTTGGGTGTTTGGTGTTTTGTTTTTGTTTTTGTTTTTGTTTGTTGTTTGGTTGGTTTTGGTTTTGTTTTTGTTTTTTGTTTTTGTTTTTTGGTTTTGGTTTTGTAATATTTAAAGATATTACCTAGAAAAGGATTTCTTAATATTTAGAATACAAGACTTATCCTTTTGCTAGGATATTTATTTGTCAATGAATTTTACCTCATCCTGTTTTTTCATCATAGTATGTACAGCAAAAGATTACTAATAGGTATAAAATATGAAGAAAATCCAGAGATGTTCAATTTTGCTTTCTTCATGTAGATGGAAAATAATTTTTTCCTCTATTCTCTCTTGTACTGTCATTTTAGTTCTCACCCAACAACCCCAGGGTAGTACCTAGTATAACAATTGGGACATTTTAGCACCAGCTGCTGATAGAGTAAAATATTAATTGGTGGGTAATATTTGTAAAGCCACCTCAAGTGGCTAGATGGCCAGTTCCAGTTAAAAACTGGTACAAAATGTGAGTCTAAACATTAAATGCAGCTTTGAAAACCTCAACTAAAGTTATTAAAAAAGGCTATGATTGAATCTGCTGCAGCTTCTTATCCCTGTTGTCTCTGCTGTCAAATCATTACTAAACCCACTCTTCAAATGGTATGTGTTGGCTGTGTAACCAGCCTACATAACCAGTTCTGTAGGAACAAAATTAAAGTCTACATTATGCATATTCCTAGCACAGCTGGATGGTCCTTTCTGAGATCTGTGTTGTACGTTAGGGCCATTTCAGATGCAGCTAAATAGACTGCAGACTCTGTTCTAGCCAGTTCCCCACAGAGTAGTAAGAATCAGTCATCTCTGTGTCTTGACTAGCAAGTGTATTGGAAAGTACTTCTTTTATATATGTGCAGCCATCTTTCCACTGCAATTCACAGTGCAGGAAGCACATTTGCTTACTCCTTAGAATAGACCACTGTCAAATATTACAGACAGCTTTCCTAATATCCTAGTTTAAAAAAATGACAGTAAAGATTCAATATTGCCATGCACTGGGTGGCTAGCTTGTGCACATATTTGGACAGTTTTGGAATATAGCAATTTTTTTTAAGTACTTTATACATAAGTTAAATTTTTGTTTTGAAAGGGAAGACTGGCGACTACATCTTATCCAGTAATAATTTCTCTTATAAAAAATCAAAAATGTTCATTTACTTACTTCTGCATATTCCCAAGTCATCTCTCCTAACTGAGATATTTTCATTGAATCATAAGACAATAGGTTGGAAGGGACCTCAAGGGGGATTAATCTTTATTGGCAAGAACATAGTAAAACCACAGTCTAGGCAAGATGTCTCAGCACCATGTGCAGCTGAATCTCTAAAATGTCCAATGCTGGGGAGTCCCACACTTACCTGGGGAGATTATTCCAGGCCAGATTGTTCTCATTGTGAAAATTGTTGTGTCTAATTGGAATCTTCCCTGGAGTAACTTGTACCCATCACCCCCCATATTTTCCATGTGACTCCTTGTAAAAAGGGAGTTATCTTGGCCTTTAAATACAGGAACATGGTGATAAGGTCTTTCCAAGCCTTCTTCTCTGAAGGCTGAGCAAACCCGGTCCTCTCGGGCTTTCCTCACAGCCTTCCAGTCTCCAGTCATTTGGTCATCTTTATGGCCCTTCTGTGGACTCTCTCCAGCCCATACACTTTTTTGTATATCGGGAGCCAAAACTGAGCATAGTATTCCAGGTGTGGCCTGGCAAGCACTGAGCAGATTGGCACAATGATTTCTCTCTCCTTGCTGGTGATGCCCTCACTGGTGCTACCCAGCATCCTTTCTCTGCTGCAGCAGCATACTGTTCACTCATGTTGAGCTTCTTGTCCACCAGACTTCACATCAACAAAAGCAAAGCAACCATTGTAATCATCAAACCAATGCTGATTAACTTTTGAAGATGGACTGCATTTAGACTACAGATGCAAGCATTATGAGAGAGCTGCACTGTGTTCAAGTCATTAACTTATTACTTTACTAAAATATTTTTTGTGGGCTAAGTCATGGATGCACATATGAAATGCTAAATTTACAGATTATTGGCTCAGAAAAGATTCTTGACTTCAACTTGGACACCCATCTGTTTTTCCAAAAAAATTTTTTAAAGATGTCATTGCAACTTTATACTTGACTTTTCTTTGAGTATTGAATTTTGAGAGCAGACTGGTTTTTAATATCATTTGGAATGAGTGGAGCTTGACAGGCATGTAAATAGTATGTGTTATTGCATGAAAGAAGTACCTAGGATATGGTTCTCAGTACATTTTAATCCAAATTTGAAAGCTATCTAAAATATTTTTAAAACCTATTTCAAACATAAATTTAAACTTTGTGAAGCAACAGAAATCTTCTCTATGGCAACATTATTCACTGGATTAATGGCATCCTTTAATTAAACAAGCATATTCCTAACGATGGCTTTGGCTGACTCTTTGCAGAGTTTTTCACAAGTAGTATGATCATAGCTCTCAAAAAGTCAGTGGGCAGAATTATGGTGTCCAATGTGGAAATTCAGATTTATTTGACAATTTTGTCTCAGAAAAACTTAGAAGCAACTGAGGATCTTGAGAAGTTACTCTGCTTAGATGTGACTGAGTCAATTTTTATGTGACAAGAGACAACTTTTGCATACAGATATGATCTGGACCTGAGCCAAAGCTTTCATCTGTACATTTTCTAGCTTAATGGAGAAGGAAAGTGTTTAGAAGCTTAAGTAAATTTCCTCCAAGTCTGATCCCTGTCTATATCTATGTCTAAATACTTGGGCATATTGGCTCATAGACATGCCTTCAGGACTCTGAAGAACTTACTTTTCCTTCTGTGCAGATCTTCTTACACTCAGTGATTCTGATTTAGCTGTCTACAAGAGCTGTCTGTTCTTGTTTTCTTGTTCTTGAATTCTATTCAAGTTCACAGTCATCTACTAAGAAAAATATTGATGATTACCAATAATAGCTAAGAAAATAAAGATTTTTCCTAAATTATAATTATTTTAATTCAAATGTACAGAGTAAAATCTGAACCAAAATAAATGTTGCTAACAAACAGAATTCCAGCTGGTGACAACTACAATATCCCTTGAAATACTATAGTATTTTTATATGCATGTGAAATAACTAAAAATTTTTATTTCACAGACCTGTAGCTCAAACAACTGGCCAGAAATTTCATATATGCCGAACTGCTAGATGTCCCAATAGCATGGGATTTGTGAATATGAGAAATAAATAGACCTCTAAAAGCTCAATGTCTCATAAAATCTATATCTGTTCAGGTTATAGAACAGAAATTTGTACCTGTGGTAAACATTGTAACTCCTGAAGCTGTGCTTACTACAGTAGACAGCATATGTCATCATGAGTTAAGAATTATGCATGCTTCATTTTTTAGTTCTTTTTTTTTTTTTTTTGTTTATGCATATTGTTCCCAAATGATCTAAAAACGAGAAATGTGGGTATCTTTCGTCTTGATGGATGAGATGATTTAAAGAACATTCTCACCCAGTCTTCACATACAAAGAGCAGTACAGATGAAAGACAGGCCATAGAACCAGTGGATTATTTATATTCTGTCAGCTTTCTGAAAATGCGATTCAGATCATTCACAGATCTTAAAATGCTCCTGCCATTTGATGTTAAAACTGATTTTCTTTTTTATTAAATTAAAGTTAACTTAGAAGTTAAAAACTAAAAGATATGTTAAGGATATGTTCATTATATTTAATAAGAGTTTCTATTTTTACCACGACGTTATGCTGAAATTATTGGATATATTTCAATTTAATAGCATTTGGGTTATTTGAAATCCTATAGAATAGTAATGATTGATTTTAGGCCTTGATAAGGACACATTGTCAAATGTACATGACTTTAAATTTGAGAAACCACTAAATGGATTTGTTCTCAGTGCCTGCAATTGTGTACAGTTTCCTAAAAGTTGCTGTAATTATGTTGATTAACTTAAGCAAACATATTAGGACCTGAAAGTTTTCCTCCAATACAATCACAAGAAAATACAGAGAAATGGCACATAACAGTCATGGCACTTTGTCTTCCATTTACCAGAAGTTGAACACATACCCAGTAGCAGTAGTTTTCCTGCAATGATCATTGCAGTTACACTTTCTCTCAAACACAGAACCCTTTTTAGAGATGATAAGATGAATGCGTATTAGCAAAAACACTGGCCTTTTGAATTTTTATGTTCCTTTATAGCTGGCCTTTGTCAAAGGAATACAGGGCTATAACTGGAAGGTTCATTCAGGCTACTAAATCTAATGTGTAACTTGCCTTCATTCTTAAACAAAACACAACTGAGAGCAAATAAGATAATTCTATTCCCAGAGCAGTTAACTTTGCAGAAGAAAATGTCAGTCTTGATAGATTTGTTAACTGCAATGACTGCAACATTTAATGACACAAAAACTATTCGCCAGTTAGAATACAAAATTACCTGAAAGATTGAAAGTAGGTTTAATGGTACAGTTTTGATAAAGGACATAAGCTTTTTTTTTTTTTTTCATTCTTTCAAATATTTAATGGTTCTGATAGATTTTATTGAAATTCTAGTACAACCTCCATAAGACATTGCCATGTGTTTATAATGTCAAGATCACCAGGATAGAGTATTTATATTATAATTTCTTAAGATTTCCAGCAGCTAGATAAAAAACACTTGCAAATTCACTTTAGTTTACTCTTGCCATTGCCAAAGGCACCAATTTTTTTATTAAATTCATGGCATAAAAACTTTGGAACAAAAAGCTGTCCATCACTTAGTGATGGACACTGATACCCTTTCATGTATCTACTAGACTAAGGAATATGAAACATTATTCTTCAGAGGCTGTCTTTCCCCATCTGCCATCCAACATCAATATGTCTTTATGAGAAAAAAAACAAAAGGATTGGTCCTAATGTGATTAAATTATCTTCAAATGCCTCATTCTTTTTGTTTTTGAAGCATTCATGTGCTGGAAGCAGAGCTTGTCATTTAGAGGTAGCATGTCCTCCACTATTTGTGCCTCAAACTTGGGGTAGAAGAAGGGGAGAAAAAAATCAAATAACAGAGAAGAAATATTATTATTATTATTATAATAAAAATAATAATAATTAATAAATAAACAAACAATAGCCATCATAATATTGGAAGTGATCCATCAATTTATTGTCCAGAGAAGTGACATATCTTCAATATCTTCTGCTGGCTCAAGTCAGGCTGGACATGACCACACTGCAGCTCTCTTAAGATTACTGGGAGCTCAGATTTAGTAACAGCCCTGTCCTAATGAATGCAGCCATTCTTTTCAAAGTATAAATTTTCCTTTTCTGACCTTTTAGCAAAATCTATAACACACAAAGTTGTCTGTACGCGGTGCTAGAGTTTTTTAAATTAAACTCTTGATCCAGCCTCATAACCGTGAGATTTTTAAAAAGTAATCCCTTTGCTCAGAAAACGAAGGTAAGGCTCTACAGCAAATACTGATCGTATAGTATAGCAAGGCAAAGCATCACCCATCAGCCCATAAGACACTTAAAATAAGAACTTAATTAATGATTTTTTTCTCTGAAAAAGTGAAATATTTCTACTTTCTGTAAAAGGTATTATAATCTTTGTCATGAAAACCAAAACATTGAGATAGCTGGATTTCTACCCTTGAATTTACTTCAAAGGATTACTCAGAACCTTATATAAATAAATCTATTGGGGTATTTTTATTCATTCTTAAACACACTTCAGTGCAAAGAAATTAATTCGGTCTTCAGAATATTTAACTCTACAAAGAAATAGGTTATGCCAGATTTTTTAATTTTGGAAACTGAATCATAATGAATTAGCAAATAGAAATATAAAAAGATACTATGTTAAAATACAAATCTAATCTACTAAGCTTCCATTATGCTTTTTTATAATAATGCTACTTTTTCTGGACTTTTTTTTTTTAAATGTTTTTATTGCTTCTTGGAATTTTCTTCTAGAAAAGCATTGCTTTGGTATCACTACAGTCTAGGGGTTTTTTTGGGGGGGAATGAAATTACTAAAATAATAAAAATGCAGTAATGGCTGCTACTGGAAATTTCCATGTGTGTTCCTTGAAGACCTTGATTGTGTGGAATAATAATAAGTGTGAATAATATGCAATACAAGATGTATTCATGGTGGTTTGATAATTCTGCTAGATTTCCATCACTGGCTCTTTTGCGGATTCAGATTTCTTCTCATTTCTATGAAGTTCAATAATCTCAGTGAGCAGGGTTCTGTAGAGAGCAATAAAAGGTCACTATATAATAATGTGTTCTCAGTGAATAATTTTATGTATGAACAACGTGCTTATAAATTATAAAATACTAACGCAGTCATTTAATACTATAAACCCTAGTCCCAATACTGTATATTTGTCCAATTAACTGAAATAGATGTGAGGTTGATTTGTAATTTGAAGCCATGTATAGTATGATTTTTAACCCTTAAATCTTGAATGGACTGTAATCAAATTTACATCAACATCTAAATGTTTATTAAGAACTAGGGGCAACAGTGGTTTCAAATAATCTTCCCTGTTTATAGAAACACAAATCCATGGCAGTTCCTGCTTTTTTTCCACCGTATAACTAAGATTGTTTCTAGCCCTGTACAGTCTATATTTGTTCTACCTATATCTTTTGGGGGAATTCAACTTGCTAGATGTCTGCCAGAAATACAGCACAGCAGAGAAGAGGCAATCTAGAAGGTTCCTGGAGAGTATAGGACTGCCTGACACAGCTGGTAAGTGGAGGTGCCCCATTAGTGTGTACTGGATATGAACCAGCTGAACAGGAGCTCTCCATGTGTCCAGGTGGCCAAGGCCAATGGTATCCTGACCTGTATCAGCAATAGTGTGGCCAGCAGGATAAAGAAAGGGATTGTCACACTGTACTCAGCACTGGCAAGCCTGCACCTTGAATCCTGTGTTTAGTTTTGGGCTGCACACTGAAAGAAACACGTGGAGGTGCTGGAGACAGTCCAGAGAAGGGCAACAGGGCTGGAGAAGGGCTGAGGCACAAGTCTTACAGGAGAGGCTGAAGGAACTGGGGTTGTTTAGTCTGGAGAAAAGGAGGCTCAGGGACAACAACTTCACTGCTCCCTACAACTATCCAAAAGGAGGTTGTAGTAAAGTGGGGGTTGATTTCTTAGCCGTGTCTCAAGCATGAGAGCAACTGGCCTTAAGCTGTGCAGGGGAGGTTCAGATTACATATTAGAAAAAAACCCCAACAAAACAAACCACTGATAGAGAGAATGGGCATTGGAATAAGTTGCCCAGGGAGGTAGTGGGTTCACCACCTCTGGAAATATTCAAGAGACACCTGGAAGAGGCACATGGGGATACATTTCAGGGGTTATTTTGGTGGTGCTGGGTTGATGATCAGTTGAATTTGACAAGTTGAATTTGACAAGTTGACTTTGAAAGTCTCTTCCAACCTTGATGATTCTGTGGTTCTGTGATCTGGGTGAGCAAAAATATGCTAAAATACACAGGATATTAATTACCCCGATTTTTTTTTTTTTTGTATTATTAAAGGACATAGAAGTTATACTTCTGCAGTTTTTAATAAAAAACACATTTGCAATATTAACTAATTTCATGAACATTTGTTCAACAAACCTTTTACTGTTGAGATGTGGTAGACTCCAAGCATGAGAGGCTACATTTCACAGTGAACCTGGCTGCTTTCATGCTTCACTGTGTGACTTTCCAAAATGCAGTTCCCTGGGGCAGAAGGGAAAAGGAGCAAGTCTCTCCCCATCATCCTATCAAAAGGACATCCATTTCTCTGCCCATCTCTCAAGGCTGTTAAGGTCCCTCTGAAGGGCTGTACAGCACTCTGGGTTGTCAGCCACTCCCCCCAGCTTTGTGTTCACTGAGCTTGCTGAGAAGGCATCTGCCCCTTCTGCCAAATCATTGATGGATAAGCTAAACAATACTTGGTTTGTTCCTTTGATACTGGTCCTCCTTTTACATCTTCTCACTTTTGTACCTCTACTGAAAATCTCATATAACTAAGTACTTTCTTATGCTGGAAGAATAAGGTTGGATGTGTTTGTTCATTTGTTTGACTTAGTGGTTTGGCATAGATTTTTAAATCTTTGCAGACTTGTAAGAGACATTTTCAGGGACTATTTTTAGAATGGGAAGTTTAACTTCTGTTCTTCTCTTCCTTTAAGTCTGAAAAGCAGTGTTTGTTATGTTTTTCCTCACTCTGCTTGCCCCATGTTGTTAGTAAAGGTATATGTGCATGAGATTTATCTCCCAGAAGAAGGGGGAAATTACTCTCCCTCAGAAGCAGCTGAGCAGGGTCAATAAAAGCAAGCACCAGCCAACAGGAAGATCAGGCACAAGAAGGCATCAAGAAGAGAGCAGGATGTGGGATGGGTGAGAAGAACAGAAAACACACTAACCTAAGAAATGAGAAGAGGACCACAGGAGACCATCAAAGTATGGAACTGAAAGAAATAAATTCTGGAAAAAAGGAGGTGCCTTAGAAATACAAAAAATGCAGGGAGAAACTGGTTTGTTTTTATTGTTCTCTGTCTTAGTGGTTTTCTTCACTGAGCTCACTGTAAGAAGGTTGATTGATCTGTTTTAAAGCCAGATGACCAGATCAACATCCTTCCACACAAAAGTTACAGGAAGCAAACTTGTTAATATATCTAAAAATACTGTAAAGAACTGACACAGTCCTATTCCATATACTGGAATTTATAAACAAAAAATCCACTTGGACTTTCCTAAAATATGAATTCAAGTCTATTAGGAGGTGACTAATGCCAAGAAATTCTACTATTGCCCATCAGTGGTTTCAACTGACACATACAACTTGAATAAAAGATTATAGAAGGAGATTTTTTACCTGTTACCAAAATAATTAACTTTGATTCATGAACTGACCACTTTTACACAACGCAAATGGAAGCTGTTAGTGAGATCTTTAGGGGAAGCCCTTCTGCTGTTAGTTTAATAAAAACATTAATGTGCTGAAGCAGACATTTTTGTGCTCATACATGGAAAAACCTAAAGTGGTTCTCTGAGGAGCTCAAGCTGTCTTTTGAATTTTTGAAGAAATCTTTTCACCTACAAAGTTGAATACCAACCTTTCTGAAACGAAAGTAAGAAAATCTAAGCGGTTTTAGATGAGGTGTGAAAGATGCTTTTTCCTCCGCACCATTTTTTTTAGCATTCAGTCACCTGTAGAACATTTTACAAAGGTATTGTTTTTAAAATGAGATGATTATTCCCTAATAAAACAAAGTAAAGAAATGTGAAGCTACTGTTCAGTGCTCTTTGAAGCTAAGGCTTCTTTAGCTGCTTCTTCTTCACAATAAACTTCACTAATTCTTCTTCACAATAAACTTTGAGTCAGGTGTTGTAACACAATATAAGCACATGGCATCTTTGGCATACACTAATTGTACAAAACTACTTTTTGGCATTCTTTCAACATAAAAATACTTTTTATTAATATTCATTGAGATAGTTATCCCACATTTCCTTGGGCTTCTTATTTTTAGTTTCATAAGTAGTAGTGTTGACTTCTGGTTTGCTAAATTTTGTTAAATAATGAAGTATGTTGGCACACAGAAAGCTTGTGCCTAAAAAAAGATGAAGAACTGAGCAGTAAGGTTCAGAGGGAGAACTGGAAATGTTTTTACTGAATATTTAAAAGGATACTATCTTTAGCTATCTATATATAGCTTTTCAGCTTGCTTAAAAGCTTTTTTTTTCTGTAAGATTCTTGCTAACATTTAAACAAAGATAGAAAGGAGTATAAGAGAAAAAAAAATAGGCATTAAAAAAGGAAAGGAGCTCCACAGCTAAGATATTATATACATAACATTATAAGATTAAGGTAATAATGGTGGTATCATTTTCCAGATTTGTTTTATTTTCACACAGTGAAAGGGTTCACATTTTTACACTGGAGGTATTGAACCTAATTTTACAAATTGTGTTTGGTTTCTCAAAGTGCTCAGTTAGGGTATTTCTGAGTCATAACAAAAATCAATGGGTACAAATAATTCAGATGAACTATCATAACACAGCTTTTAAATGCACCCACACTGAAATTACTATAATACAAAATCCAATACTTTTGACAGCAAGTGTAGGTTTCAGCAGTTTTGTATTATTTTGCTGGACAGTCTTGTGCAGCATGTTAAGTGAGAACACTGGGTGATAAGTTCTGAAGACATATGTGGGTACTGAAAGTCAACACCATTTATATATTTCTTTCATATTAGCTAGTGCCACAGACTCACAGTTTTTTGACTACATTCACTGATAAACAACCAGTTTAGTCTTAAGCAATAAAAAAAAAATGAATGCTTTCTGAGAAATTCCACACCACTCTTCATGAAAGTAAAACCCAGAGAAAAGGCAAATGACTAAAACAAGATGGAGAGGAATAACAGTTCAATAATGCAATGACCCACTTATTTGCTCACTTACACTACTTCAGCTTGTCAGTGGAGTTAGCTGTATCATTATTTTAGCCATTTTTTTTCTTTTCAAAAGCCTGCTTCTGGGGATTTCAATGGTTTGGCAAATTCATCTGTATGCTGAATTGTATGTCTCTATGTAAGGGAGCTCTCAATAAAGAACTTAATTTAATACTGTTAAGATAAAAGGCACAAAACCAAACTCCATTTTATTTCTAATAAGCATTACATGTAAAAGTCATGTATTTTCTAATTAAATAATCGAGAGGATATTGAAAAATTTTGGACTTTTGTATCAGTAATTGCTACAGAGAAGAAAAATCCTTCAAGTTGGCCTCACTTTAGTAAGGTACAGTGTGGAAATACCTGAAATCTCCTAGGATGTCAAAGGGTTATCATACCTCACTATTTGTCTAACTAGTTTTCTCTAAAATGATTACTGCTTGAAAATTTTATTCTATTCTATATGAAAAATCCCATCATGCAGGGAAAAAAGAAAAAAAAAACTAAGAAACAAACAATAAATGGGGTCTCCTTATTATGACTTCTAGAGATCTGGTCAACCCAGAGCCAACTTCTGTGAAAGTTTCATCATTCAGACTGATAGCAAAAAATCGATCATTCAGTTAAAATTTAGGTGGAGAGATGTTAATTATTCGCATCCAGTTGCAGAATAACTAGGTGATGTTTATGAGCATCAGTACTTCCCATATCACTGTATACTGTAAAGGCATTGGCATGAATTTAGGATAGCTTAGCCTTTTTGCCTGCAATGAAGTCACAGTGTCTAATTTAGGCTGTCTAGAAGAAATACTGAAAAAGAATTTCATATCTTAATTTGTCTGAAGACTTACAGGAAAAATGATCTAAGACTATTTTTAAAGTTCTGTAAAATCTATAGTCAGCTTGTTCCTGTTGTTTTGTCTATTCTGACAGTTGCTTTCATAATGAAGAAACTAAATTGTACAAAGACAAGAATCATGGGGAGCCTTAGAATAAATGAAAATAATTTATGGTCATTCAAATGTCACAAGTGTTAAATTTTGTCTTAAATTCTTTATAGATAATTGCTACTAGCAATGAGGATAACATTAGAAAATGGAGAATTTTATTCATTCACATTTATTTTAATTCTATGAGAGGACTAGAAGTTAGATCTTTAGGTAAAAAAAAAACCAAAAAACAACAACAACAAAAGAAAAAAAATAAACAAGTGGGTTTAGGTGAAGATAAAAGTGTATGTTTCCTGCAACTTTTTTGATACAAATTAAAATACGGATTTTACTTAAGGTAGTGCAGCATCCTAATTCTTTCTCCTCTAATACAAAATTTCAACTGCAAGTTTAATCAGCAATGTATTTTAAAGTACACATCTAATATTAGCAAAAAAACCATTGTTTCCGAGTTAATTATATTGTGTATAAGCTAAAAAGTTACTATTAATGAATCAAGGCAATAATGAATAAAATACCTTCTTCCTTAATTGTTTATATATATTTCTTATATAATTTTAAAATATTTATTTTCCTTAATTTCTTATCAATTTCTTATGAATTTCTTATAAATCTATCCTATATCTAAATCCATTTTCTTTTTAATAATACAAGGGACAAAAATATTCTCCTCTAAGCTTTTGTCAGATTTAAATTGCCAGGGCTATCATTCTAATTGCTTGCTGCAACAATCCAGAATATCTGCTCTAAGAAAGTTGTCTGCTTTGTTGTTTGTCATATTTTGAATTTGCCTGACACTCAGTGTAACCAGTTAAAGATTTAATTTGTATTCCTTACCATATTTTTACCCCATTGTGGATGGTCCAGAACAATGCTGTTGGTGTGGATTCCCATCAAATTACAAAAGAATGTGTTCAGTGAAGGTTTCTCCTGGCAGTCTATGGACATATACAAACAATAGAAAAAGGAGGTGCATAGGTGTCTAGTGCTGGTCTGGAACAGTGTATTTTGGGCCAATAGCGGGAGCAAATTTCACAAGGTTTTACAATCGTTTTACAGAAGAAAGAAACTACATGTCTTAGGGTCTTCACTCTCTTTTAATCCAGAGTTGTTTTCCCATATCCTGTTTCCTTGATTCAACTGTCCATCATAAAGAGGAAAACACAATAGAGAAGATGGATATTAAGATCCTTCACCTTGCTGCCATGCATATGGAAGTTCCACTTATTTGCCCATCTTTTAGTTTCCAGTGGTAATGCATTTCTGATGGTATAGAACAGCAAGAATCCTTGCTACCATCAGTTACTTTCATAAACAAACCCCACTGATGTTGCAATAAAAATAGCACTTATTTGGGTGAATTCCCCATGATACTTGATACCATTTCACTTGCTCCACTCTGGTGTGGGACCATTCAACTTGACTTTTGCTGTAGCACAATAGAGAAAATAAAGAACTGAAAGGAAGGGAGAAAGAAATAAAGTCACCTGGGTCTGTTATAGTGGCAGAGTGGAATACACTCTTAAAATCATCAAAATGATAAGGTGGAAATTAGTATGATAATAATCTGTGTCCTTTCTTCTAAGAACATTGGGGCAAAAAAGAAAAGAGGAAAAGAGAGGAAAAGATAGAGGAAAAAGGCTTCTATTGGAAACAAAAGATTTTGGGTCATAAGTCAGTGAGGTGAGAAAAAACGGTGGTGGAATAAATATGGAAAGGAGGAAAAGGAAGAATAGATAAACAGAGAATGGATAGACGACAGAACAGTAAACACACGTGTGTGACTATATATAAGTGATTTTTTTCTATAATGCTATTTTCCACTTTCTTGGCAGGTGTCTTACCACTGTTGATTTTCAGAGAAAGAACTGGGAAGACTATTTTATGAACTCATTTTACTAGCTTTGCTGTCTACTGTCTACATAGTCTGAATGACCAGCTATAGTTATTAGTCATAACAGAAAGAAAATGGATTATTTTGTTCTCTTGAGAATTTTTAAACTTCTTTTTCATCCCATGAATAATTCTGGACAAATTCAGCCACAAAATCCTGTTACATAAAGGTGTGACTTTCAAAGAGATTCAGGAAAGTGATTTTGTGTTTGCAATGTTTTATACAGTATAGAAACCTTTCCTGTCAGGCTTTCCTGTCAGTTGTGGTTGCAGCTTCACTGTCCTGTTCTCTCCTACTTGTCTTCTCAAAATGCATATTAGAATTTGGAAGGGAATACACTGCATCTTCACATTATCTTACATCAGTCCTGACAGATCTGTGAGATTTTGTACAGACACAAAATGTAATTATATTTCATAAGCATCAATCTCTGCCTGTTCCTACAGTCGAACTCTATTATTAATTTTATTTATCTGAGCTCTGATATTACTGTGAACAGTATAATTTTTGTCTTTCCATATATTTCCAGTCTCTAGTACAATATAGTTGAAGGGGAGAAAAGTACTCTCACATTGATTCCACTGTGATGCAGTTCAGTAGCGTGATCCTCTGACATCAGCAGTATTGTTATTCTAATCGGTTTCATACAGCTCGCTGAACCTCAGTGTTCTGTAACATCTAGGCAATACCTTGTTGGAGAACAGGCTGTCCACAGGATTTTTTTCCTCCCAAATGGATCACAGAAATTAGAGATAGGAAAGATCAAGTCAGAAGTGGTAATATAATTCCCTTCTGTAAAAGTGGATAAGTTATTCAGGCAAATCTATTTGATCTCTGAAATATTGCCATCATGATAGAGGAAGCTGATGTTCAAAGGGGATAGATGTTCTGACCTTGAAAAAGCGCCCATGCAGTGAACTGTAGAAAGAACAGGCCAGGCAGATACCAGAGCCAAAACCAGGGTCACAGAACTTGAGACATTCACCAGTACGTCTGCCTGCCCTGGTTTCTAACTTTCACCTGTAAGACAGCAGGACTTGTTGATTCAGTTCAGTGTCATTACAAGCCTTCTTGATATTTTATGCTATGTCTTAATTCACTCTTGGATGGATGACAAGAGTCACTTTTATCTTTTATTTCTATGTTTTAAAACTATAAAACCCTATGACAGCGCCAGTTTAATGCAATCTTGTAACCAAGGTAAATAGGTATTAGCTATGATAAAATTTTAGAAATTTCTGTAAAAGAGCAGAAGCCTTGTTCAATTTGCTGCTGCTTCTAAGGCAAAATATCTTGGCCATGAACCCACTATGTAGAATCTCAAATCAAAATATTTCATGCCACTGCATAATGTAACAGAAAGATGAGTGTATCCTGAGGTGCACTGTTGCTCTGAGAGCTATTTAAAGTGCTTTGTAAAATGGCATTTCTTAAAAGATGTTAAAAAAGACCCAGACCTTGACCACTTTTAGATTTTTTTTAAGTTCAGTTTCACATGAGATCTTCAGTTAATATCAGCTCCTGTTTAGTCCTATGTTAGGTGGGCAATGGTTTTCTTAAGTGCTGCTTTTCTCAGGTGCTTTATTTTTCATGTAAAGTAAATTCATCCAGTAGATAGTGCTGCCCTTCTTGGCATACCCAGAAATACCTCAGTCTTATCAGTACTGAGGGATTCAATATCCCATGCGCCTCCTAAATCTGCCACATAGTACAAACTAAGTATGCTTCTCATGTTACAGGTCCAATATAAGAGATATTTTCAAAGCAGCCCTGGCATGCCATACAAAACTTCCAGAGGCAAGGAACATCCCTAAATCTGTGGCGCTCATCCAGCATATGGATTCAATTCCCTTCTGTGCCTGACAGTAAACTCACATCACTTTCCTCTCTTGACTGAACCACCAAAAATAGCAGCAACAAATATTTTTAGACTGTGAGAAGGAGAGCAGGAGCTTTCTTACTCACATGTGTACTATGGGACTTCAGAAAAAAATGGTAGGTGATAAAACCACAGAAAACTGTATGTTGTTTGGCATATCTGTAAAACCACTTTATCTCATTTGCATACTCTTTGACTACAGTCAACTTGGACCTGATACACAACCATTTCTTTGGTCTGAATACTACATAATTTCTAACTGCCATTTTCTGCCAATTACTATTTCATGCATCTGATTTTCTTGGCCAGAAGATGGCATAGGCATTTCAAATTTAATTGTTGCTGCAGCTTTGCTGGAAGATTCCGTGTGATAATTAATCTAAATACAGTATAGCATTTTCTTTTCTGAATGCATCAGTAATCTTTCATTTATACTGTGCTGATTACATAATTTTTTTCTTCAACTATCAGCACAGTGAAACAAAACATTACAATATAGATTATTATGATAGCTCTTTAACAAATCTGTTCTTCAATATCTCTCTAATATGCTGTTATGTAGTACTCCAGGTGTCCAGACCCATAAGAATCAGGACCCTAAATTTCTATTAACTGGAGTTAAATGTTGAGGTTACTTAGGTGATTTCAATACCTGAACTTACCTGACACTAAGTATTTCTACTTTAGTAAGATAGTTAATGAGTTTAAACCTCAAATATTTAATACTCTCCTCAGTTCTAACAAGTTACCTGCCAATCATCATTATTTCTGGAAGGCAGTGGCAGTGTCTTTAATTGCCCTATTGGTTTCATTAGCATCCCTAGTAGATGATAGAAGGTCTGAAAGTCCCTTCTATGATGTGACAGAAGTGTACATTTCAATGAGGTTTTATGACAATAACGAAGTAATACAAGGTCTTTTCTCAGCTTAAAAGGAAAGAGAGAGGTTTTCTTACATATGCTTGAAGCTACAAGGTTGACTGTGGGCTGTAAACCTTTCACATTTCTCTGCATCACCACTTGCAGCATCATGGTTAACTTGCTAATGAGAAGCAGAGCCCACAGGCCCATCATGCTATTCAAATTTAATGTGCACGTGGACTTCTTGATTCAGGACAGGTTTATAAATAGTGCCTTTAGTTTAAAAATAGGCTTTACAGATCTAGGGGAGTTGATATTATGATCTGTAAAGTGAATGAAGCTCCCAGGAGTAACTAGAGGTTATGTAATATTTATTTCTACATTTTTGCTCAGCTGTTTTGTGCCATTTTGATGCTGAGCTGCAAGGACTGTTAGTTTCTTAGACATTTCAAATCTTTCTTCAGTGAAGCTGGGACTGCACGCTTCCTTGTCTAGGTGACCTTACTTGACTTTGGGATTTTTCCTAAGAAACCATGGTCATTGTCCCCACTTAAAAGTATATTAATTTAGCAATTTTTGTCGTGCATGATCTCTGTGGAAACACAAACTGTGCTGCCAGGTACAACAACTTTTCAATATTAATTTAATGCTAGAAAAAGTATGAACTGATCTTTTTCTTGAAACATTCTGACTGGATGGTCTCCCAGGCAGAAGAAACACTGAGTAGAGCTAAGATCTGTTTCTGGATGCAAGAAGGTTTTATTAAATTTGTATTAGGTACTCACAAAATCATCTTTCACGCCTTGATTTTGTTGTTTATGATGTTTTACAAGTGAAATATTGGTGCTAATGGAACAGCATTCGGGGCGAAAATGTTCATGGGATATGAAACAAATCTAGCTTTGATATTTGTCATTGGCATACCATTTTGTGCATGGAAACATCATTAAATAAGCAGAGGCCTCACAAAATGCCTCTTTAAGGAAGTTCATCTCTGATGCTGTATCCAGTTATGAGGTATCACATTTAAAGTTTCTGATGCTGCAGGCGTTCACCGGTGAGCACCTATCATAGTCTTGCTTTCAGCTAGGAGCATAAACTTTCAAATTAACATCCTGACCAAAGGCTAGATTAATCATAAAGATTTAATAATGTCAAAAAAATATGTAAGCTATCCTTGAGGGAAATTTGTAGATATAGTAGAATTATCCGAAACCAGTGCTTAAAAATGTAAATAATTTTATTTTGTGCCATTAGATGTGTAAAAACTGTGTACATAAGAAACTTGGCAGTATGATATTTAAATACAGTTTAATGTCTACAAAACATCAAAATTTATAGGAAAGCATCCTGTTACTTAAGGCTAGTTATGAAACAATTGTAAATGACTGTTAACATATCTGGCAATATCTTACAAGTGGTGAAAAGACAGTAGATAAGAATGACATTAATCTGATCATTAGAAACTAAGTTTGATCTAAAAATTAGCAGTGTTGGACCAATTACACTATTCTCTTTCCTTAAAGATATACTTAGCAAGTAAAGATTAGAAGTCTGAGACAGTGGCCACTGAAACAAAATCCTTGTATATGATTTCAATGACTGATGTATATACTGCTTAGTTTTACCTAAAAGATAAAGCAGCTCCAGTTGGCATAAAGACTAACGCCCTCGCCTAAAATTGGTCCAGCCTGAAGCACTAATGGAAACATCCTGATATGTGTTCCAAAATGCAATTACATGATGAAAACATGATGGCTTGTGGAAAAAATTTGTTGTAAGCAGCCAAAGCATTACTTATCCAGGAAAAAACTTTCAAAAAGGTGAATAGAATAGTGACTTGGCAGCCAATATTAAAAGGTATAGAAATAACTTGTGAAAAAAGAAGAAAACATAGCCTTTCTGATATTGCCAGCAATATGAGATCCTTTCTAAAATTCACTTGGATTTTCTGAGTACCAAATATTCTAGCTGGAATCCCCTAATGCTTTAAAACACTGTTGGGTTTTTTCTATACATAAGCTGTTCCCCTTTTTTACAGTAGTTATTTTCCCCAGGCTAAATATTTTAGAAGAGTAAAAGTACTTCACAATCCTAACACTTGAGGAAAGAGCTCTGTAGAACACATCACCATCAGTTCTCCTAAAATTGCCAGAAGAATTAGTCATTTTTGACCTACTGTGTTCAGCCCTCCATTCTAACTCTATGGCAGGCATTCAGCACCACCTAGTCTATGTAATTTTAATTATTTTCCATTAATATTCTGCACATATTTAAGTTGCTAGAAAATTCTGGAAACTTTCTGATTATTATTCAGGACATACTTAGCACTAAATCTAGGGAATAACAACCCACACAGTAATTTGTATATGCTCTGCAAATACAAGTTGCTACTGATACAACTACATCGTGTAGTTCTTATTGAGGCTATTATATTAATTTTGACATCATGGCAATCCCACAAGCATTTTTCTTATAATCTGTCAGGGTCATGATTTTTACACTCAGTTAATGTTGTATTTTGCTCTCAGAAGTCAAATTGTCTAGGAAAACACTTGTTTATTTTCTGTTGCATTAATACAGCTTTATATTCAGCAGATAGGTCTGATGTTGCTATATGTTTGCTGAGCAGAAAGGCCTCTTTTTCAGTAAGGGTGGTGAAAATATTTAGTGGAACATTGCTTTAGACAGCATCTAAAAACATAACCTGCTCAAGCTGGTTACCAGTAGATTATCTTTCTTCCCATATACATCCACTGCACAACATTTGCTTAAATTTATTAAAGCTTGTTTGGTTTATGTCAAAGTCAAGAAATTCAACCTCTGCCTTCTCAGTTCAGCCAATGGTGTTAATGCATATTAATATATTCTTTAGGTACACAAATCACATTGTTTCACAGTAACGTGATCTTACGCTCTAAAGAGAATGAATATTTTTATTTCAAGGAAGAGTTTTTCAAGATTTTGATTTTGTGGGCTTTTTTAAGGGTTCAATATAGAACTTCAGGCTTCATTTATAGCATTCTGTTCAAACTTAAATCTGAAGATAAAAATTAACCCTTTCCTATATACATTTTTGTGATACTCACCTCTAAAATACCAAGTATTCTACAAATGTAAGACTTTAATTTCACAATATGCCATTATAATATGGAAATTTCATAAATTAGAAATATTTTTCAGTGATTATGGTAGCTAAAACTAGGATCATGTTTTTAAATTGTTTATTGTATAACGTATGAAAGTTCAACTTTTTTCAGCTCCAACTTCAAGATCTGAAACAACGAAGCTCAAAATATACAACAATCATACTAATTCCAAATGTTTCCATGCTCATAAGGAAAATTTATTTGAAGTCAAGTTCTGAAATAACCCTTCCTGAAAGTCAAATTAAAAGTCCTGTCTGCAAACAGGTTTCTGGTTTCCAAGCAGTTTCCACCCCCAGCGCTTCTTTCAATTAGCTGACATGCTAACCATGAGCTGGCAGCTTGGGACTTGGTTTCCAAACTCATGGATTCTTTTTTTTATTTTTTTATTTTTTTTTAGACAGGCTACTAGGATATCCTGCTAACCGCCTGGTACCTTCCAATTTTTACATGAAACAGCTTGTGTTTCCAAGACTTTCAGTTTGTCATTCTGCAGCAGCTAGTTGAAAAAAGCTGGAACAACCATGGTGCATGAGTTTATGGAAACCTGAAATTTGGTTGATTCAGAGACAGTGCCTGCTCTTCCTAGACCCATTCGTTTCCAAAGCTAAAACTATTCAGAAAAATGTATACCATCTGTCACTTTTCAGTACAACACCTTTTAAAGGGAAAAAAAAACCCTTTTAACTTGGTCCTTATCATTTGGCTAAAGTGGGTAAATTATGACAATATTAGCAATAATAATGGTGAGCAGCAGCAAGTTTTAGTGGGTGGCAGAGAAAGAAGTTTAGGATGGGCAGTCTTCAGCTAAGCAGGAAGTTAATAAACAGATATAAATAGAATTCTTTCAAGTATTACATTTTATTAAGTGTCTGGAGTTTATATGCTACCATTTCATCATATTCTGGACAGGGGGAAAAAAACCTGCCAACGGCGCTTTTTCATTTACTTTCCACTTCTTGATTCATCAGATAAACAAAGAGCTGTAAGTTCCATACAGTCTCTTGTTATATCAGTTGCCACTACGTCAAGGATAAATTCTGAAAGCAGTGTTTTTTTTTCCTGTGTCATCTTCTGCCTAAAGAAGCTCTGATGTTTGTGCTGAAATGGTCTGGAATTCTGCCAAAGGCTTCAGGATAAGCATATTTCAGTCTGGCAGTGAATCCCCAGTCAAAGATGAAACAGCTACAGACACTATCACAAGAAAGTTATTTATAAATCCAGATACTAAATCAAGGAAAAACTAGTGCAGCAGTCTTTTAATTGAGGCCATTTGTTCGAGGTGCCATTAGGATAAATATCAAATGTATTGATGGTATTTGTGCATGTATCAAAATTTAAACACAACAGTGTAGGTAGCATCCAGAGAAAGATAATTTCTATGTTTTTCTCTGACAGTATTTGCAGATTAAATATTTCTAACTGGTCTTTTAAAGCCAGAGATTGGTAAGGACTATGCATTTGAAGATATTTGAAATAATATATTCAAAAATTAGTTTTGAGAATTTTATCAGCAAAATGCCTAATTGGGCATTGCCTTTCCTACTATTCCGCTATTATCTGTTTGTATATTGTATGCCCAAAATAAATGCATAAAACAATTCACCAAGCCCATCTTTGATTAGCAGTAAAATTGTACATCATCTAAAACTAAAACTATATTTTATTCCAATTTGCAATGGAAGCTCGTATTTCATCTTCCATGAATAATCTCAGAACTACAAAGTAGAATATCAAATGCCTATGTATATATGCATTTATATACCTAAAAACATGCATGTATAGATAACATTAATAGCTTTCTGTACTTATGGACATGAATAACTAGAGCTTTACATGTAACAGTTATTTTAAAGAAATGAATGAAAGCAACATCAATGTTTCTTGTCAGCTTTTTCTTAGAAATTAGAATGGTTGGGAGGCATTCATATGGGTTATCATTTAAGCAACTAAGAAAAGAAAATACAATCTATTCTCAAAAAATTAATTCAAAACATGATGGATTAAATTGTCTTTGAAGAATAACATCTCCCTTTGTTTAAAAATGAATAAGCAGAATGTTTCATTGTTTAATTTTCCAGTTTGGAGGCAGAGAAAAATGGGGCATCAGTACTGTCTGGGAACTGTCAAGGCCACTGCCCAGCATCTCTTTTTTTGCTGAAGAACATGTCTTTAGGAAAGACAACTGTGTTCAACTAGACTCTTAGAAGTTAAGATTATTTATGTACTTGCCAGCATATTCAAAGAGAATAATGTAAAAGTCATACTAAAGTAATGGAAGCTTGAAATATAAATGGGAGCAAAGAGATTTTAATTTCAGGATTGGAAAAGTTAAGAGGTAGTTAATGTAATGAAAGGGAGTTAAATAAAGAAGGTAAATGTGAATTTGGAAATTATCAGTAATATTATTTTTGCTGATTTTTAAAGAGAGACGATATAAAACCAAAGCAAGCCTTAAAGTTATGAATATTTTGATTTTATATGAATTCTAAGTCTGTGTATGATTGAAAGAATCCAAATAAATGGCATAAGAAAAATAATAGGTCATGGCAGATAAACTTCAAGACAGTTTTCTTTCAAAAGGTGCATTTTAATCTAACTTTTTGAACTAAAATTGGGTTTCTTATTTCTGGTATATGACAATGAATTTTGAAAGTAGAAACTAGTTACATTTAAAGTGTTCCACTGAGGCTGCTCATTAATGTAATGAGAGCAGAAATGACAGAAAAGAGCAAAAGAAAAACTAATACTTGCCTTTTTATATTTATTTTACAGGAAATGTGTTTGTTGTAAGCCTGGCAGTTGCAGACTTGATAGTAGCTATCTACCCTTATCCACTGGTCCTCACATCTGTGTTTCACAACGGATGGAAACTGGGATACCTACACTGCCAGATTAGTGGCTTCTTGATGGGCCTAAGTGTCATTGGATCAATCTTCAATATTACAGGCATCGCTATCAATCGGTACTGCTATATCTGCCACAGTCTCAAATATGACAAGCTCTACAGCGACAAGAATTCTTTGTGCTATATTGTTCTTATATGGGTCCTAACATTTGTTGCTATCGTGCCCAACCTGTTTGTGGGATCACTGCAGTATGACCCCAGGATTTACTCATGTACTTTTGCACAGTCCGTGAGCTCAGCATATACTATAGCAGTTGTGTTTTTCCACTTCCTGCTCCCCATAGCTGTAGTTACTTTCTGTTACTTGAGAATATGGATCCTCGTCATTCAGGTAAGGCGAAGGGTTAAACCAGATAACAACCCTAGGCTGAAACCACATGACTTCAGAAACTTTGTAACCATGTTTGTGGTATTTGTACTGTTTGCAGTCTGCTGGGCTCCTTTGAACTTCATAGGCCTTGCAGTGGCTGTCAACCCAAAAACTGTAATCCCTAGGATTCCAGAGTGGTTGTTTGTGTCTAGTTATTACATGGCATATTTCAACAGCTGCCTTAATGCTATAGTATATGGACTCCTGAACCAGAACTTCAGAAGAGAATACAAGAGAATTATTGTCACTTTTTGTACAGCGAAAGTTTTTTTCCAGGACAGTTCTAATGATGCAGGAGACAGAATGAGAAGCAAACCTTCTCCACTGATTACAAACAACAACCAAGTGAAGGTGGACTCTGTCTGAAAATGGGAATCTTACTATTATCACTCAACAGCATCCAAAAAAAGTTTCCATTTTATTAGACCTCCTGTTAAATATTATGGTGAAATATATCTTCTACAATGAAAGCACTTTGATCAAATTCCTTGCATGGTGTTTGGAAGCTTGTTACAGAGCCTTGACATACAGATCCTATTATACAATGGTATATCCCTTGTATAATGGCATAATGATATCCTCGATGGAATAAAAAGTTATGAATGGCTACTTTTTTTCCTAGATGGAGATAAGCACCTAGAAAAAGATTGAATCAGAAATATCCATATTTCTTGGTTCAGTAAAAAAAAAAAATCATAAAACTATTCCTGCCACTTTCCACATGCTTTTTCTCTCAATGTTATGGTCCTGATTCTAAAATCTCTGAAAACTTCTTTTAAAAAATTAAATCTGACCTTTATGTAATGTATTAAAAGATGTGAATTGAAAAATCAAGGTAATTGAAAATTCATTAGGATTTTTGATCAGTACCTCTATCTATATTTCTTTGCTACTAATATGGACACGAATATAATTTTTTTGGATATTAAATCTCATCAGCCCTCCTAGGAATGACATTCTCAATTGACTTCTCAATTTTAAAATAGCTTTTAGGAGGAGAAACATGCCTGAATGATTATCTTCAAGGCTCCAAGGGCAGGAGGATAAACAGCAAGGAAGGAAAAGAGCCATGATTCATCAGTTCAAGCTGTTTCAGCATGAAAAAGAGATGTAGGAATGTTGGGATGAGAAATTTAAATGACCATTACTTCTGAAGAGACAGTAACTCCTGAAATCAGGAAGTGCCCCAGAGGAGTTTCTGGGGAAAGACCTTCTGGAAACATAAGTGAGGAGGAACTGTTATATCTCACTTGTGTACAAGACAGAAGTTCTAAATCTCTGTGAGAAGATTAATTTAATAGGAATGATAGTTGAGTATGACACTTTTGTCTGGTAAGTGGAATTTTAAGCCCATGAAATACTGGGAAAGGAGACATGTATACAGCATGAGTATTGAAGGTCTTTCTGAAACTGATCTGAGAATAACTTGAGGCTAGCTGTTATTTTTTAATCTGCCACGGATAAAGATTTCAAATTAATAATTAGATGTCTACCAAAATTATGAACATAGTGTAATAATCTAAGTGTAGTTAGACACCTTGAAATAACAGAAAAGAGAAGATACTACTTATAACAGTGGTACAAAGAGGAACACATGATTCTCAGGACTTTCCTCAGACAGCAGGGACCTCTTCAGTAAGAGGAAGTACAGTGTGAAGTGAGGAAGACTAGCAAGACAGGCTGTCTCCTGCAACAATGAATCTCTTCTTATAATGAAGTTCTCTGGCAGAGAAAAGTGATTCACAATAGGATTCAACTTCAAACTGATGTTA
Organism: Sinosuthora webbiana; assembly: GCA_013397395.1. Lineage (NCBI taxonomy): Eukaryota > Metazoa > Chordata > Aves > Passeriformes > Sylviidae > Sinosuthora > Sinosuthora webbiana. The sequence continues at coordinate 402,499 of VXBN01002165.1, forward strand.
AAAAGAGTGAGCATTTAGTTCTGGAAAGAAGCTCCAACTGTCATACCTTTTAATGCCTAATTGTTTATACCTACAGTGATGTTCAAGTACACACTTGAGCTTTTCCTAGCTAATTCCGAAAATGTCAGTGGGACTAAGAGGTTCTGAATAGCCATCAGATTTTGTTAATTGATGTTAAAATGTGAATTTTACCTAAATAGTTATTTTAAAATATTATTTACTGCACTGGAGATTTTCTTGAGCTTATATGTCTAAGAAAACAATAGTCATTCTGTCACTGAACTCCTTAAACTGCATATAAACCTAACAGCATTCCATCTTTCTTGGATCACAGATTAGTAAACCCTTGGTTTACTAATGAACTGAAGGGAATGGATTCGTATTTACTTGAAAGCCCCACTGACACTTCATCACCTGACCAGTTTCTTACCTTAAAACAGGTGCCTCATGTCAAGTTATCAACAGAACTAAATGAAAAACATTGTAAAACCTTGGATATGAACTAGCAAGTCAATGCATTGCTGAGGTGCTTGACTCATCTTTGTTTACATTTTCCAGTCAGAACCACTGTGTAAATAACCAGCTCTCTTCTATTGTGGTATCATCATATGATATGATATGATTTACAGCATAAAGTATATCACAGCTTTCTTCACTGTGATTTCATCCTTGGAGGATGCTATGCTCTGTAATTTTATTGCTTTGTGTGTAGTGATTTTAGAATACCAAGGGAGGCATGACCACCTTAGAAGTAAATGAGTTTTTCATGCAAGAAAAAATACTATTTAAATTCTTACAAAAATTGCCTTATTTAAAGCATATTTTCAATGAAAATAATGTCTTATTATATATCTATTAAAGTAGCATAAAGACAGTTAAAGTAGCTTAATCATTAGTAAGTTTAGAATTCTCAAAGACCTTTCACTTTCTGTTTCCTATAGAAAATGTACATCTGTATCATGTCTACATATTTATGAGCTGGTTGGAGATACTGTTTCCAATATGTGGGTTATCTGAGGAGTTAAAGTCCCCTGTAATTCGCAAGTGCTAAAATATATTTTTGATGACAATGAAAATTGTTTGCTATAGACAACAGAACATATTATACCAAAGGTATATATTTTATTGAATAGGCCTGTAATAAAAATTGAGAGCATTTTTCAGATCTGTATTTTGAAATATTTGTATTAAGTCTAAATCACAGAAATGTGCATGTTGGTGATGTTATGAGCTGCTAAATATAGCAATAATTTTAAGAAATTTATTTCTTGTTCTTCTTTGGGGGAAGAGTTGATAATTTTGTTTAAATTATTATGGATAAAAACTTTGGATAATATCTGCTGCCCTCTTGAGATTACTTTTGCATTCGCTGCCATTCTGAAGAATGTTTTAGGTAAGGATTGCAAAACTACTCATTGCAAAAGTAGAAGAATAATGAATGATGCTTAAATCTGCAGTAATGGTTACTTTTAATTCAAGTCTGTTGCTTCAAAAGAGTCAAAGTGATTCATGCAAGACAATCAGCAGCCTTACCAGCTGCTCACTGATGAGCATGGCAATGTAACTCAACACCTCACAAGATCTGACTCTTTATGATCAACATAAAGATGACTGGTGAAAATAATAATGATTTCTGTCCATTCTAAGGAGATGCAGTTTGAAACGTCTGAGATTACTTGCTTCTGTGAAAGTGGATGAGCCATAGTATGCTCTTTTATATTCCAAGTCATTAAATTTTCCCCTGTATGAAAGGTTAGCATAGCACAACTGCATTATTAAGAGTTCTATCTGATCTGGGTGGTTTAGATAGTGTACTTGTCCTACAGCAGTCATCAGCCCTGGACAGATTTATTCCTAAACTGCGAGTCTCAGGAGTCTGCAGCATCTGCAGAGTCCCATCCCTTTCCTCCTTTCTATCTATTTCTGATCTGAGCCCCAGTGAAGCCAAAGGACCTCTGTGAAGGAGCAGTGAAACCTCCCTGTCCCCCTCCCTGTATGCAACACACTGAAGATTTACAGCCTTACTGAGTGCTACCTTATCCTGCAAGAATTCCTTTCCTATATAACAATCTTGATTATGTTGACAATCTGAATACGGTCTTATCAACACACCTTGAACCCTTACAGATAGATAGTTTTATTGGTGGTCATCTACATTGCAAACTTCACATTTACAAAGAAGCTTGGCATTATTAAATATTTACCAGCAAAGAGAACCTTAAAGAATATATTAATATCAAACAGGGTAGTTATTGTATTTAACCTGTAACTGTACGCAACAATGTAGTTTCATTTGGAGTAGCTTTGCACATTTTCTCTTTGCACCTTTTCTTCTATCACTGGGCTAATGCAAGTGCATAGATATGAAACAAGCATATGTTATTTCAATAGACATAATATGTAGCAATGATTTTACTTCTTTTTCTTCTAATTTGTTTTAGAAGGCAGGTATATGAATCATCCATAATAAAGAGACTATCATGAACAATCTATATCAGTGTATAGTGCATCCTTCTCTAATCGTCATGTCTTTTTCCTCTTCTTGACCACTTCTGAAACGCTGTCATGTTAGGTTTCGTTAATTATGATATACTGAAGGGAACTGCTATTTCCCTTACATGGCACTGAAAAAAAAAGTAATTTAAAAAGATCTTTAAAATGTAATACACAAGTACATAAATACATGTGGTCATCCAATTTGAAATATAATTTCAAGACCTCCTTTTATTTGAACAACTTGTTCACAAACTGTAGTAATATAGATGGACTGTTATTCTTTAATTATTTTCTAATGACTGCACTTTCTAAGTATGATTAATGTGGTTTATGAATAATTAAGAACTAGAAATGTCTGTCATTTTGTCACTGACGCTTGGAAAATCACACATGCAAAAGCCGACTTTCTTAGCAGAAAAAATATTCAAGTAGTGGCCTGGCTTATAGCTCATGTACTGTATCTCAAATTTTTGCCTGTAATAAGAATTACATTATGTGGTTTTATGAATTTACTTATTAAAAATATTATTCCTACCTCAAATATGTGTCTGAGAGATTGCAATGTGTATAGGGTGGAAAAGACTCACAGTATAAGTCAATAGCCTTTACAGTTTTTGGTAGAAACAAAAGTAAATCCAGCAAAGAAGTACATATACTAATAATGGTCATGGACAATATTTTCCCAGTTGAATAAAATACTCATAACTCAAACTATCCCAGCTACCAAACACTGACCAACGTATGCACATTTTGAAAACCATGTTATTCATAAAAGTATATACATTATTTCAAAAGATTATTCCAAAATTAAAAATAGCCTTTGAGACTCAGTGTCTGAGTTTCATCTCACATAAAATAGTACATCTTCACTGATTTATGTCAGCTGAGGATTTTGGTATATTAGAGTTCATAAATCTAAAAATTAGCTATTTTACACTATTACACAAACAATATATATATTATTTCTATGAAATTCCCCAACTGTCAGATGTCCAGGCTGTAGGAGAATGTGAATCTGCCGGCTAATCACCTGCAAAATTAACCTCATCCAGTGATTGTGATTTCTGTGATTTGTTGTTTTTAAAAATAAATATAAAAAGTCAGCAGTCTTTTATGTGGCTTCAGTCTTAATTGTATAAGTAGCAACTATTTAGCAGAAAATTAAACCAAATTTAAGAGATTTACAGACAGGAAGTCTACTTGCCATTATTCTTTCTGCTTATATTGCATGTGTGCACATGGATTTCATTTTAATACACCGAGAATTTTACTCTTCATGTCTGTTTCCAGATTCTAAAGGTTTCTATACTTAGGTACATACTCTTCTTCAATATGTACAAATATTCAGCTACTTTATAAAAGTCAGAGAAAAACAATGATATTATCAGGTGTATGTCTCAGACCAAAGTATTTTTCCAGACAACTTAGGATGTGAATTTTTCTGCCACAGAGCACTGCCTACACAAACCCTAAACAGGTACAAAGGATCAATTGCACCAATTCGCAGAAAGAAAATTCTGTTTACTTTTTAATGGTACAATATCAGATGCTTAAAAATTAACATGGAAAAACATCATTAAGCTCTTTGTGATAGTTTTCAAAGTTACATAAAAATACTGTGTAGATCTATGCACTATATATACATGCTTCACAAATCTCAAGTCATAAAAATACATGTCCCCCAAATACTATATTCTAGTAGATGTTTACATCCAGCATAAAGAAACACAGCTACTAGAGGCACATAAACCCAAATATAGATCCCCAAAATTCTGTTTCAGACTGGCTGAATAGCTAATATGCCAATAATTTGCTCACTCTGTTCTAGCCTTTCCTGATATTTTATTAACATGCAATATCTCTCTTACCATAAACTTCACCTAGCTTGAAAGCAGAAATGTTAACTGTTCCATTAATATTTATGTTCATACCAGTCATCTCTCCCAACCAATTTTGATGTTGATGCAATTTTTTTCCAGAACAACTGTTAGAAATACATCTCCTTCCAAAAATAATCCCTTCTCATCTCAATCCCAGGTAATGTTTTCCTTCCTCAACTCTTCCTCATATTATCAACTTGGCTGTCCCTTTTCCACATATTCATACCAGTGAACCTATGCCATAGTGCTCTTGATGTTGAAATGTCCCTGTCCTATTGAGATCTATTATGACCACTTGTGTTTTTTAACAGTAGTTTGATATAAATAAAATACTGTTTTACGGACAAATTAAATGCAATAGTATCAGTTCTAGTCACTCTGAAAAATCTCTGTTTTAATTCAAGCATAAAAACGAATAACCCCAAGGGGCTCTATTCTTTAAATATAACCTTTTATTTACAACCTTTATAGTAATTGTTTTTCTTTTAAGTGCTCATTAATCCCATTTATCCCTTATTTTTTTCTCCACAAGTCAAGAAACCAGCTTCTGTGCTGAGGGAGGAATTAAATAGCTGCTAGAATAAGTGCTGCACTTGAAGTCTCCTATGGGCTGTGTCAGGAAGGGAAATCAAATTCAAAATAGGCAACACTAAGTATTGAAGCATTTGACAATAACTGTCTGTTCCCAAAGATTTTAAAGAAAGAAAATAGACCTTGTTTCAAGAGGAGCTCAGCAATGAGGAATAGTAAGTAAGAAATCACCCCTGATGTTACCCTCAAAAGACTGTTAGGGGAAAAAGGAAGCCTGTCTTACAAATGAACCAAGATTTTCCTGCTAGTCTAACTAATGTTTTATTGGTCTTTTTAAAAAATGCAAGTTATTCCTAGTTCAGTTACAATTAAATTAGCCTTTGAAGTACAAACTATTTAAGTGTTGTAGAAAATATTTATTTATTACAAGATTCAAGTCTTGTATATGACTACATGTGAGGTATAGTTTTATACATAGACTCTAACATCTAGCCATTCTTCCTCTTTCAAAACTCACCCTTTCTAAGTACTTCTGAATTATTCTTATGCTCCTATTTGTTTAGATGACAAAGCCATAAAGAAACTGTGAAGCTATAAAGCCACCGAAACCTCCAAGCCTGAAGGAAAGAAGCAGCATGGGTGCAGTTTCTGTTTGTGTAAATTTGTTTATAACATTCTTCTCTTTTTAATTCTTAATAGCATATCTGACAGGAGTAGTGGAACTGTCACTCCCTCATCCTATGGGAAACAGCATCTGAAACACAACAGCCCGTAGCAGAAAGTCCTATGTTCATTGGGATATTTTTATGTCATGGACATGGACACAGAGGACAGGTTTTTTTGTCATCCCAAACAGACAGGTCTGTTACACAGATGTCTGCGGTTAGCTGGGCCAGGCAGTCAGACTGGTCCAGAATAGGACTCTCCTACTTCTTTCTTAAATTATTTCTGGTTTACTCCTTCTAGGCAGAATTTGCATTTGATTCACAAACTGCTAGAATGCTGATGTCCAGGAAAGCAGTAATCAAAAGACACAATCAATCTTGTGTAACATTTCTATTGAAATTCAAAATAAAATATGATCAAATGTCCAGTATAGCTTTCAAAAAATAATTTTTCATACTCTTCTTATTTAGGATGTTGCTGGCAGGTAAAAACCAATGCCCTAATTAGGAAAAAAAAAAAAAAAAAGAAACAACAACAACAAAAAAATACTGCGAGAGGGAAAATTTTCATAGATAAGTATGTCTATTCAGGAAGACAAGCCAAGAGACTGTTGAAAGTTGTCCTATATAACTGCAGTGCAGAGTCACATCTAAAGATGAATGGTAGTTGCTAGTGCCAACTCACCATCTCATCATTGTTAAGGGCAGAATGATGCCAGCGTGGGCAGATGGAACGAAAAAACTTCCATTCATTGCAAAAATACACAAATAAGGACATTAGTAGTAGTGTCTGCAACCACATGAAAGCATTCCTAAAAATGGGGTTCAGTTTCATCTTCAGTTACTTTTTTTTTAGTTTCATTCTTCAGCATCAGAACTTTTGGGCAGTGTTCCATGACACTGAGAAAAACTGTTTATCATCTGTCTATGACATTCTTGGTTTCAGTTCTTTCTTCAATTTTGGGAAAAATAAAAGCATTCAAGGAGAGCTCTGATAATACATTCCAAATATGTTTGGATACAGCTGCACATACATAATTGTAGGCAGCTATAAAAATTAAGTTTGCATTCAGTAAGGAATGTAACAGTCACAGGGGATGACTAAAGCCTTGGAAAATCATATGTATTACATTTGTTTTGTCAACACCAAATGTCAACAAACTGAGCTATACTGTACCATTGCATTTGCATTTCCCTTGTTATCCTACTTTTCATTTAATTTCATTCAACTATCATGTCTTGTAGGTGATGGAGATTCCAACAGAAAATTTTGAAGCTCACTCTACACGTATCTCTGTGTGAATGAATAGCTAGTCTCTTCTTGATCACGCTGCAGTGGGTTTTCCTTCTCTCTTAACCTTATTTTCTAAATGTTTGTCTCTGCCAGCCCTTGATGAGACACCACAGTGGCTACTCTGCAGGCAGAGCATACTCCCCACTCCAGGGCATATCTCCTGATGTGATGCTTTGCTGTGCTGGGCTTGGTGCTGGCAGCAGTACTGCGAGAGGGAAACATCTCTGAAAGGGTCTACTGGTGTTTATGAAGCTCTGGGGAGTATGGACCACCGTTGTAAAAGCCGTTACTGCTTCATTTTACTGCCCACTACTCCTTAATTTTTCCTCCCTAGGCAACAGAGGACACAATTGCTAATACCAGGGATCAAGGTATTAATGGTTTTCAACTGAGTCGTGATGGTAGAGTCTGTGAAGTTTTTTCTTATTTTCAAAGCTTGCAGCCACAAGAAGTTAATCTACTTGGCAGGGTTTTTTGGGTTTTTGGGGTTTTTTTTGGTTGGTTGGTTGGTTTTTTTTTTTAGTTTTCAAACATAGAAATCTAGAATTTTTTGAGCTTGCTGTTTTTAAAAAAGCAAGTATTTTAGCTCTGGTGATAAACTGAAATAGGACATAAGTAGTTTGTACTAAAACAACAAGACTCCTCTTGCTTAATTTTTTACTCTCACATTTATGTCAGGATATCTTGCAGGTAAAGACAGTGTGAATTGGTTGGTGTTTGAACAGGATGTCTGAACTTTTCAAGTGTTGCCAGTGAATTTTATACAGTCGTGACAGTCAATACTAGTTCAATTTTATTATGGAAAATTGGAGGACATTGTGATCTCATTTAGATGAAATGTATCATGAGGACACCACTATTTGTCTTTTTTTAAAGGACACACTCTGAAAGAAAGGTAAGTTTTGTGCAAGTTCAAGACTGAGTTATTATGTTCTTTCTGCTTAAATACCCCTTTTCTGTTTTAGAGCTAGCCCAGTATATTTTTCGTTTCATAGCCTAAAATTTGTCTAACATTGATATGCATTGCTACTCCATGGCAACAGGAATTATACTCCCAGCGTGGCTATACTTCTGTAATAAATGACAGAGGCAGCACAAATCGTTCCTCTAACCAGCCATCAAACACATGTATGCTTTACTTGCAAATAATATAGGATAAATTCTCCCCACTCGAGTCCACACCATGAATTTGATTTTCTTTCTAGAATAAGAGTGAGACTTATTCAGAATTAAAAGAAATAGACTTGAGTTGTTTCCCTGGATCACTTTGAAAGTTGGGACTGCCAGCCTTAATCCTTCACAAACCATGAATCAAGCACACAAAAACCTGAGAATGGCATTAAACAAAAATGCGATTTCAAATAATAATAATAAAGTATTTTAATTTGCCCTCCATTTTCATGTCTTAAAAATGCAACCATATTTATATTTTTGATCTTTGTTTAATAGACAGACATTTCCAGATATGACAGATATTCTCCTGTAACTCTAAATGAAAAACACCAAATATCATAATCATGAGGAAGTTAGAAGGTGAATAGTAAGATACATATTAAAAAAACAGCAAAAGCAGTCTCCATGTACTTCTCCCATTTTCAAGAGCATGAGAAGCTTCAATAAGCTTCAGTATTCCTTTATCACTTGAATGCAAAAATAGCTTGTGAATAGTTGGGAGGATAAATCACCCAACTATTATTTAACACCTCCATTCTGTCAGTCTTTTCCTCTATTATTTGCAAATAATCCTAGGTAGGATCAGGCATTGTGAAGAAAGCACAGTAAATGAACTGCATGTGTAATATCTTTACTGACATTTTTATTGCTATTCAGTACTGAGGAAATTTTGTAAATTAAAATACACTAAAAAAAAAAAAAAAANCAAATTAAGAAAAATTTTTAAAAAAAAAAAAAAAAAAAAAAAAAAAAAAAAAAAAAAAAAAAAAAAACAAACAAAAAAAACAAACTTCTACTGAAATGGTGACCTAAGAATCAGGTACATTACACATATTCCAAAAACATATTTTCATAAAAAATAAATACAGAAGCTAATTCTTCCAAGTATTCAGGGCTTTTTTCCCATTCGATAATTTTCTAATCCTATTTTTCCCCACCCTAAATGTTTTTAATGCTTAAAATAAAGACAGCTATACAACAAAACTCACTCATTTTGATTGTTGATCCCATAGATCCTATAAGACTTTCAGGGCATGGTAAGTGCATGCCAACTGGAAGACCTGGAGGAAAGGCTTCAGTTCAGCTAGTTGATACATCATCACTTCCAGCACATGTGCATATCTGGATGAGCAAAAACTGATGAATACATGCACTCCTTTTGTGCATATCTTTACAACCTTTTGTAAAAATCTAGAGCAGCAGCTAGGGACAGCTGGCTAAATTCCCTTTTAGGAAGGATTTATTGCAAGTCACACCCAGAGGTCTGATGGCAGAAGCATGAGGGTACTTCAGGACTCCACATGACAGCAGTCCTTCGCGGCAACTAGCAGAGAAGATGTATGTGCCAGTAGAATAAGCAAAATTTGTGGATTTGGTTTAATACCATCATTCAGGATTTTAGAGCAGCATACAACTCTTGACAAATTCTATCTATATTTACATAACTGTTTAAGGATTAGGAATTATTTCTAAAAGTTTCGGGATTTTGATTGCCTTTAAATTGTCTCGAAATTATTGTTTCAAGAATTAAAACAAAATTAACCTAATAATGCACAGAAATTTCAAATACGCATAAAAATCATTGGCTAAACTTTTACAATCCTAAAAAAAACCCCACATTTAAAATAAATACCTTTAAAAATAGAGGAACTGAAGCAAGAATTCAAAACAAAATAAACCAAAGTCAGGATGCCTTCAGGAATAAAAAATGAACATTTTTCTCAGTCTGGTTTTGACAAAGTTTAATTCTGCTATGGTGGCAGTGTAACCTGCTTAAGATATACAATTTTGGGTTAATTCTTGAGAACTAAGATGCAACTACCTCTATTCATGAGGCAGCACAATTTTTTCCGAGCCTTAAGCAAACTCAGATAATTTTCTTAGCCCTTTTTTTTTCCTTTATGGGAAGCACTCCACACTACTTTTATCCACTCACATTTCCATGGATAATTGTGTCCTCGGCCTCTTGCAGATGAGAAGCCTCCAAGCTCTTGCGTGTGACCTCTCCAGAAATAACAGGGGAGCAAGCCACGTGCTCAGTCAGTTGTTCTGGCATATGGCCTGCCAGTGCAGCCTCTCCAGTATGGAACTGCACATGGAGTTATTGAAGATATTCTGTGACTCACGTGCAGTCATTTTTCCCCTGACAAATGCCTATCTACTCATACAATGCAGTAAGCATTAAACTCAGATTCTTGCAATGTAAATCAACTTAATTAAGGCTGGAGACAGCCAAGGGACAAGGAATAACTAATCTGGTGCCTATTTGGAAGTTTAAACTTTTCTAAGCCAACCCCACAAATATAATGGACCTTAGACCTATTGGTATTAAACTAAAATTTTTGTTTGTTTTTTTCTTTTTGTTAATGTAGCAATGAATTATGCAGCCTGCTTAAACAAAGACATATGTCATTCTCCCCCTTTTTTTTAACTAAAGCATCAATGTGAAGATGTCTATTCAACTGTAGTTATCCAAAAGATATTAATAGGTCATAAAAATGTTAATATGTCATACAAGATGCCATATAAACTATCCAACATTCACTCAAAACTTTGAAGAAGAAATGAAAATTTTAAACTTTAACATTATTGGCCTAAAATTGTATTTTTTGAAATCTTAGTTTTTCCTTGCACATAATTAACAATCTATCTTCCTATCACAATGTAACAGTTCACAAGATCAGCTATGATTTTTTTTTTTTATTTTCTGAGTCCTTAGAATAATATGCAGGACTCTAAGCTGGTTTATGTGAAAACTGAGGAGTAGGTTTGTCAAGTGCCTGAGTAGTGAAAAATTTTGGCTTACTGAAACACCACTGTGATTACATGAGAGCACATGATTTTTTAAAAGCTTCTTGGATTTTATAGAGCCTACATAGGTTGAGTATTCCTAATGTAGAAAAGGGTAGAGACATATCTCTGAAAGAAATTTTACATATTGGACTTGAGAAAATTTCTTTAAATTTACATTTAACTCCAATTCTAATAAACTTGTAATCAAAGTTGCATTCTGTTCCCTATTATAATTCAAGTGATTTTTGTTAATTTATTTCAATGTATTAGGACAGTAAGCAATTATAAAACTTGTAGCCCATATTTCCAGCACAGTATGACATATAGACTAGAACACAGAGGACAATCTGTATACAATTTGGAATAGTGTTTAATTCTATTTTTTAATGTAACAGAAGAAATGTTGTCATATAAGATCATCTGAGTTATAGTAAAAAAGTTTTGTGCTAAATTACTTAGTTAATTCTAAACACAAGTTCCAGAATTTTCTGGTTTAAATTCCCCAAGAAAACTAGCTAAATTCAAATATGAAACATGTGAATTAGTTCTATTTTTCTTTCAAATTATATTGAACAAAAATGAAATTCTTTAAAAATTTTAAATCAGTTTGTGCTTTCTACAAGGTACTTTAAAAATGAAATGTGTTCCTCAGATTTTTTAATAAAACACTCCCTGTTTCAGTCTGGGGATGAGTTATTTTTATTTCAGAATACATTTTTATCTAATGGATAGCAATTATATCATATAATATTTTTTGATTCCAGGGGCCTAATTTTAAAAGAGCACTGGAAAGATCCCAGCTATCTAAATTGCAAGAGGTCTTTTCAGAGGCCACAGAAAATGTTGCCAGCATCAGTCTGCTTGTAACTGCATACATTTGCTTCCAGATTTGAGATACTTATGACAATAGTAAGGTTTGATGAGCTTGCCCCTCTCAAGGAACCAAACTTGGATAAGATCTCACTGAAACTTATTTATAGCTGTGCTTTCAGTCATAAGGTGAAACATACATAGGAACTGCAGGAAGCACTGTAATAAAACCCAATAGGAAGGAATGCTCTGCGATTGTTTTATCTTGAAACATCCCTTGCTTTTATACCAAAGCAATGCTGAGGTAGCAGAAGAGGCCAAATTCAGTCACTGTGTAGGTGATTAACGACACTTTGTACCCCAGCAGAATACAAATTTTTGCCATTATCTAAGTTTTCCCACCACTAAGTAACACCACTTCTACAGAGAGCATTTGGTGCCTTGGCTGTGTGGCTCCAGCTCCCTCCAGAACCAAAGCCAAAAGCACATGGTCACCATCAGGTGGAATGTCCCACCTGCCAGGATCTCCTGTCATGGTGCTAGCTAGAAGAGCAGAAAAATGTCTGCCCTCAGAGGACTTGAAGCCAGGGCTTCCTTGGCACCCAGCTGACAGGTAGTTTTCCTCAAACAACACCTCCCCGCCCCTCGCCCAGGTGGCTGCTTCTCCAATCCAGAAAAACACCTGGGCTTCGGCTAGCAATGCCATGATTCTGCACCAGGCCTTTGCCTTTTTCCTTCATCAAGGTGGCTAAGAAATGCTCGTGTGTGGTGCCTGGTACATCCACTGCTTGCATGCAGTGGGAGACTATCAGGAAGTTAAAATCATTGGTCAAGGCTCTTTTGCAGAGTGCTGAAGCAGGTACATAAGGCAAAGTATAGTGTCATCCAAAAGCATTTGCTGAAGAGAGGCAACATGGCAAGGAGAAGTGGGTTTCAGACTGATCTAAGCCACAGGCCAGGCATGGACTAATTATAGATATTTTCTGTGGGGTGCAGGGTGGTGTGTGCACGTGCTTAAAAGAATGTGGATCACAGAAAAATGGGTAAATTCTGTCTGTTACAGGAAGGTAATTTCAATTAAAGTTCAGCATATTCTTTCAGGCAAAAGATGGCTGGCCAAGGGGAGCACCTGCTGCTGCAGCCCAGAGGCACTCTGATGAGCCAGCTGTGACGGACGTCACCTCGGCTAAAGCAGGATCTGAGGCTGGATTAGAAACAGAAATGTCACCACTGGGAACCAGGCACAGATCTCTCAGCACTGGGAAGTGACACCACAGAGAGTGTGCCTGGTCTGTGCCTGTCAAGGTCAGAACCAGGGTGAGGGTGTTAGTGTGTTCTGTGGTTAGGGGAGCTTCCTCACTGGATCAGAAGCTTGGCTTCCAGGCTAACAGCTGAAATTTAGCCAGACAGTGATGGCATGCAAAGGTAACTGGATATGGACTGGAGAAATGTATTGGCAAGGTCCTAGACCTGTGTGAGACTGTTTGGATGGCAAGGGACCTTTAAGCCTTTAAATTTGTTCACTTCAATTTACTTATTTGCTAGTGTGGAGTTAAAATGGGTGAGTTTATAGGAACTGCAGTGTGGGAAATAGTTACACAAGCATTATGCAGATGGTTAGTTTACCTGTGGCTATTTATTTCTGAAATTTAAAATAAATAAATAAATAAATAAAAGGCCTGCATGCAGCATACTTTTATTGTTAGCCTACTTGTATTATTAATCTTATTACCAACATTTTAAAATCTGCGGTAAAAAAATGTGGATGAAAACAAACCCAAAATTTATAACCACAAATTTATAAATAACATAAACATTATTTAAAAAGTGAGAAGAGAGGTTTAGATCCTATCGAACACCTTGAAGAGCCTACCATGTCACAGAATTTTTACAAATATTTTGCAGTGGGAATGGCTCTGGTAGAATCTCATTGGTTGCTTCCATGAGTTTTAGTCCTTGCTTCCTTGTGTAGATTATCACCATTACTACTTGCAAGAAGTTGTATTTTTTGCAACCCCAAAACCATCATTATAATAAAATGGACCATCTATAGGAGACACATAAGGATGCATCTCTGGATTTTAGATGATAATTCAGAGGTTTGTGTTCACAGGCATTTGAGAAAACTCATGCATTCTATTTTCCTTTAAAAAAAGTAATTCCTGTTATATCAGGAAAGGCTATTGCTACTCAAAATGTATAGCTGTGCATTGCTCTAACAAGGGTGTTTTAATATGCTTTATAATGCAATATATCTGAGGGGAAAACCATTCAAAACAAGTATCACAATTAATTCAAAGCAAACAGGCTTACTCTTCAACAGATACCTGCAGATTTGATGCTGCATCCCAACTAAAATGTATTTTTAGATTTTTTGGTTTTTCTATCTGGTGCACTTATCAAGGGGACATCTGGAAATAAGTATCACATGGAAATAAGTGTCACACTGCAATTACTGTTATTGTAACCTACAAAAATATTTTCTGGAGGCCATAGAGCCCCTACTGCATTTGATGAAATAACATGGTCATGCATTCTGATTTCGAATGAGTTGAATGAGAGGATGACTTCAATGCCTCATAGATACATCTGTAATTTCTCTAATGCTTTCCATATCAGGTTGTTCTTGATATTTATTTTGTTTGGGTTTCTGAAACAGCATGAGGATTACTACAATGAAATGACAGCTACATTTAATTAAGGCATGACTGATGTATCTGCAAATAATCTGAGAATTTAATTTTTCATTTGGAACCATTGCAGACAGATCATGATTTGCTTCAGCTTTTTTTTTTTTTTTTTTTTTTTGTTTTGTTTTGTTTTGTTTTGTTTTGTTTAGTATTCTACTGATTTTTCCACTGCTTAAGGAAAAACAGTGCTGCATCTCAAATCAAATAGTTAAGATATCAAGTGTTATCAAATAGCTACTCTGGTTGACACATGAAATTGATCTTAGTCACATCTTGGTGTTGCTCATCCTGGATTTTGAATGCAGACAATCCTAACAAAAATATTCCCTGTGTACATAAAAAAAAAAAAAATCCAGGAGCTTCAGCTGTGCATTTCTGTATGAGCTTCTTGTAAACATTCCCACTAACAGATACTGGTCAGAGGGCACTTGAAGAAAATAAACAGAAATAGAATATGGCAACAGCTGAACAGAATTCACTTAAATATTCAGGAAAATATTGATAGAAAATGCCGGTAAAATCTGTTCAGCTCTAACATCTGGGTGGCTTGAGTGAAAAAATAAAATTAAATCCCATTTTGAAATAAATGTATTAAAGTTACCACAGTATTCTGGGAGCTTGTGCCAGTTATTCTAGAAATCCAATTTGTTGCAGATATATTGGAGGTTCACGAAAGAGGTAAACAGTTGCTGTGGTGAAAAATTCTATGGGAGTAAGTAGGTAGAGGATGGGAAAGTTATTTGTTCATATTATTTGCTCTAGGATATTAATTTCATGTCCAAATTAAAACTGGGCAATGGTATTTGCATTAGCTATGCTTTAGTGCAAAAACAAATCACTTTGTTATTATGAGTTAGCAGTTTTTCCTCTTACAGGGAAAAATGAAAAGCCCTATTTCTTGGACATATAAGCAGATGAGCCATCACCATAGCAACGAAAGGACGTATCCATCGCGTCATTCTGTCAAACAGCCCCTGCATGTGACTCCAAGCTCACATTCCTTACTTCCATCTGAAAGCAGGTTTTAGTCTTGCCATCCAATAAAATCAATACCCAGTAGGATGTTTTCTGTCTGTCATAGTTTAGAAATAAAAAGCTACTTATAGTAGCCTTTCTTGTCTTAAAGGAAAAGTAAAGGTTATTTATCCATTATGTACTAGGAGTTAATGAGAAATAGAATTAATAGAAAACACATTAGTTTCCAGGAATGCTAAGCTTGCTCTTGCTCTGTATTGCGTTTAGTGATTCAGTCATGTCTTTGCTACAGAGTATTACAACAGGTTCTTTGGACAGCTTCCAGCAGTGAGTCTGGTTTAGGAGAAACACCATGTTTCTCTCCCAGGGTTATGAAAGAGTCTTTGATTTCTCCACCAAAAGGAGGAGAATCACCCTGCAAACATGATTTACAAATTAGGTAGCAGAAACCAAATACAAATAAAAAATGTTAATTGATCGTCCATTTCCTTTGCAACTCTAGGGCAGGATTTTATTTTCATGTTCTTGCCCTTTTCAATAGTGTTTTCTAGATTCTCTGTCAGACTCTGGAAGGTAGTTTTCACTTTGCCTCATCTTTCCTCTTCATCACCATTAGATTTTGACTTTCTCTACACCTGCAGTGTGATAAGAACCAATACATTTGGCCTCTGCTTTCCTGGTCTAATTCCCAGAAGCCTTCCCAAGTATTACAAAAGCAGTGGTGACTTGCACTTTGTGGGTTCTGCTTTTTACCTCAACAAAGGCAACTCAAGTTCAGATTCCATATGTCAAATGACCACTGCAACAACAGTCTCTGGGAGAAAAGAAGTAACGGTTGCTTCATTTGGTAGAACTTGAGGCAACCATGCTGCTTATGTTTTGAACTCTTTGTCTGCTGAATGGTTTGTGATGAATACCAGTTGTGCCTAAGTGTAACACAAACTTTCACTGGAGTTAAAGTTTCATTTTAACTACAGAGTGATCCTACCTTAGGATCCATACACCAGCATGACAGTTATGGAAGATATGGAATGTAAGAGGCGGAAAAAAATCTGATGACAAGAAAGCACCATCTCTTTGTATCACTACATTAAAGTAATGAATGGTATAACCTACACAAGAATGTATGACTCCAGAACCTGAATGTTTTTTCCCCCAATAATGCTTTCCTCAGTCTCATCTAAGTAAGACTGAAGGAGATATGTAAAAACTGCTCTCTCTATCTCTCTCTCTCTTTGAAACACACATTTTAGATGTATGAAAATGTAAAATGCATGAAAATATATACAAGATGAGGCAAGAGTCTATACTCAAGTGAATTAACAGATATATGGAAAAATGATTTACAAAATGTCAGTTTTCCAGATCAACTTAATTGTCTTGAAATGCTATCTAAGCAACTTCTGTCAGTTTCAGTTAAGCCAGACCGACTGATGGTTTCCAAAAGAGATTGCCAGAATCTCTCCAGTGAAACTGTTTCCTGTAGAAGTGGGAAGTGAGTTTGGCAGTCTCCTCCTGGTGGTTTTGTCTGGTATTAAGTTAATTTTCTTCATAGTAGGTAGTTTGGGCTATGTTTCGGATTTATGCTGGAAATGGTGTAGATAACACAGGGATGTTGGGATGTTTTTGGTCTCTCTGAGCAGTGCTTACACTAAGTCAAGGCCTTTTCTGTTCCTCCCCTCACCCCTCCAGTGAGGAGGCTGGGGGTACACTGTGAATCTTAACACAGCCATGACAGCTAACCCCAAATGACTATATGGCAGCAGGCTCAGCATACAAAGCTGGGGGAAGAAGCAGGAAAGGGAGGACATTCTGAGTGATGGTATTTGACTTTGCAAGTCACCATTACATGTGATGGGGCCCTGCTCTCCTGGGGAAGGATGAACACCTGTCTACCCTTGGGAAGCAGTGAATTGTTTTGCTTTGCTTTCTTGTGTGGCTTTTGCTTCACCTCTCCCTGTGTGTATCTTAACCCATGAGTATTCTTTTACTTCTACCCTTTGGGATGTATCCTCAATACCACTGTGGGGGAGTGAGTGATGCTTAGTTGCAGATTTGGGTTCAACCACAATACTCATGTCAAAAGAAATCAAGCAAGCCATGTTGGATACTCTTTTTTAGTTAGGTGTCATTAGCAAAACCAAGAATCAATTGGTCCAAGTATTATGTCTAGCAGTTCTTTTTTTTTTTTTGTGTTTTTTTTTTTTTTTTTTTTTTTTTTTTTTTTTTTTTTTTTTTTAATGAAACAAAATATTTGAGTTTTAATCCTAAAACAGAAAATCTCAGATGCTTGGAACTTCAACTCTAAATCCAAAGTTCAAATGTTTTCTTTTTACTTTCAAACTAGTTAGTAGTTCCCAGAAAGATGAACACCACATTGAGGAGTGGGACATAAATAAATCTTCTCAGAAATTAGCAAGGCTTTAAAAAATGGGTGATGAGTCTGGACAGCTTGTGCTGACTCAATTACTTCACATATAGTGTTCACTCACACAGGGCTCCTTTATCAATTTAATTAGACTGCTTCTGCCACCAAATTTGATTCTCCTTAGCTGCCATCAGGACAGGTCTGCCTAGATTAAGGTTTGTGTCAACAGATACTCTGTATTTCTTTCCTGTCTTGAAAAGTTTCCACCTGAAACTAGGTGGGCACTTGTCCTTCATCAGAGATACCAGCCTTATCAGTTCTCCAATTTTACAAATGCCGTCATTACCTGCTGACCTAAAGTTTGTTCCACCTGATTTCTCTGCTGACAAGTCTGGCTCAACAGATCCATTTTGCCTTATTTGATGAGCTCCTGTTTTTTTTTTGCAATAAATCTCTCAAGGTGCAGTTCCAAGTGGGAACCCGGGCTATCACTAGGTCCTAAATTTGCCAGATCAATTGACTATCACTAGGTCCTAAATTTGCCAGATCAATTGACTTGGCCCTTCTCAGTTTAAGTTTACATGAACAAATGAACACAGGAACAAATTGCCAGTTTTCCAAGGTTCCTATTTATCAGCTTCCCTATCATTTCAAACTGCTACCTTAGCTAAAAAAGAAAACAAAAATTATCTATAACCACCACGACTTGAAGAAAGGACTGCTAAGTAATCTTTTTAATCCAAAAACTTTATGCTTAGGGAAAAAAACCCAACAAAGATAATTAGAAAAAGTTACTATCATTTTGAAGGCTGCCCAGTATTTTTTTTAATGTTTTCTGCAATATGTATTCTATTTACTTTGAATGCAAGTGTAGAGTCTTTAGCTGATGTAACTAAGAAAAAAGGTCTCTGTTTGTTTTTAAAAAATCAATATTACAATTTGATTCAGATATGCCATTGTTTCCCTTTATTTCATAGATCTGTGGATATTAAATCATGTCAGTTTCCATTTGTGAGAAGCTTGCTGATATGTATACTTGGATTTAGTCTATAATTTATTATGGCTTTATATTTAGAATTTGGTAGCTTCCAATGCCCCCGGTTAAAGCTGTGGCTTTTCAGGAGCATGTGCAAAATCTCCCAAGGTAAATGTAGCCCAAGTGCCAGTGATTCACCAAAGCTGTGGTGTATAATGTGCCAGAAGCACAGTAGAAACTTGTCAGCACCCTGTTTGCTCTGCCATTTTTTTTTAGCACCAAATCTAAAAAGCCTACTTTACAGGTTTGTCTTTTGACCCAGGAATAAAGAACCAGATTGATTGAGTTAATGTTTTTATCCATCACAATCAGTTCAAAGGCCTGTCTTTGGTGACTGAGGATCTCAGAGCTATGAATACAATTCCCTTGCTGTGTAAGCTTTCACTCTGCTGACACTGACAGTGGGACTGGGTGTGTCTATCCATCTTCTGAGGGAGAATTACCAGGTACACAGTCGTTATGATTTAAATAAGCTGCACTCTCATCAAAGATGATATAAAATGTTCTAAAACCTTACAGATGTTTGCAGGAATCATGATATGCAGAGTGACACCAAATATTTCCCCACCACATCATCCCAAGACAGTCCCAGCCCTAAGAGCCTAGTGTCCTTCCACTACTAAGAGCAGCATCCTGACAATTGTCATGATTTTATTTGGTTTGTCAGCTTTCATCATTGCCTATCTTTATTCATACTGGGGGATGGAAACACCTGCAATGTAGTGCAGAGGGAAACAACTTAAGTGCAGCAAACACACCCTATAGAAATACTTTATATTAATGCAGTCTTGTCCATTTTACCTTAAAAATGTATAATAGCTTAAATGAATGAGCACTGGTTAGTAGTACTGGTACTCCCCAAAGCAGTCACTAATAGCAAAAAATTGTATATCCTGGATTTTAAAAAAATTCCATAAAAAACTTTTCATCATAACAAATATTAAGACTCATAACTAGACATGGAATGTAGGTAATCTAATTCCTCACATTTAATTCCTCCAACTGAATTATTGTTTCTAAATACAGTTTCTTTGTAAATTTAGAGGAAGACGAAAAATGAATAGCTCCATAGGAAACCAGAAAAGCCAAGTAGATACGGAGCATTTAGCATTACATCTTTAATCACAATTTAAAAATATTTTTTCAGCATTTGTAGAAAATAAACCAACCAAACAAAAACAAACAAACAAACAAACAAACACAAAAACCCAAACCAAAACAAAAACAAACAAACAAACAAGAACTTATACACAAGAATTAAGGAGCAAAAACTAGGCGTTTTGCTAGTACTACATAAAGAGCACCTGGTCTCATTAGGATGGTATTTCATTTTCTTCACAGTATACCACTTTAATGGGTCCAGCAGGGAAATAGCAACAAAAACTAAGCAACTAGAATGACAGTGTCATCTCTGTGGAAACATCAGCACTTATTCATCATCATCTTCAGTGCTATAAGATGTCACCTAGAGAATTCTTTCTGAGACTTATCTTTTTCTAACATGGGTTTAGCCTAATTTATATTCCCTACATGTAAAATGCAGCTTTATTGTTTTAAATTACATGACTTCTGTATCTCTCTGCATGAAAGCCCTTTTTAAGAAAAACAAAGTATTCTGTTGCCTTGATCACAGGTCTTTGGTCTGAAAGAAAAAAAAAAGATTTTTTTATAGTTTCTCCAACTTGTCTTGCATGTCAGAAAATAATGACACGATTAGTGCTTTTTTCTCCTTCCCCTGGGTTCCTGTAGTTGTTCTTCTTATATGAAAAACTTCAATATTTCATTTAAGCAGATTTAGCATTAAATCCTCTATAAACTCCTAGAGAACATTAGCATTTCCAGTGCCTTTATGTGCTATATATCATGTAGTTTTCACCTATCTTTGAGTTTTGCTTCTTAACTGAACTGATAATCTTTTTCAGTTTATTATACAGTCTGGTTTAGGCAAGAAATCATTGCCTAATAAAAGTGGATCATGGACTCGTAGTAGTGCCTAGTGGACAATGGCTCAAAGACCAGCAGCTAGAGTACACAGAATTTCAGGATTTTTGACAGTGACTACTAAAACTAAATTGCTCTTATACTGGATCATAAAAAAGCAAGGATTTGCCGTGGTTCAAGGACAGTTTTAACCATATGTTTCTTTATAACTAGCCAGAACATGACATTAATGAAGAAAAAATAAATGTCATCCTTGTGCCTAGACAGGGTCTAGATAGGTTATCAGTTATTCTTTTAGTTTCTCCCTTACCTATAAGATCATAGTTGTGAAATGCTGTCAACTACACTACAAGCAGACTCAAAAAGATAGTGATAAATATTCTGGGTTGGGACAGTGAATAGAAAAGTCTTCTGTTTTGAACTGTGTATTTACCACTGCTATCAGGCACTAAATATTAGCTATACATACAACAAAAAATTACCCAACAGAGTATCATAAATAGTTTTAGAGAAGCTTATCATCTCCTTAAAGTCATATTCTGTGGTGTGGTCTTTCTTTTGGGCTTCTGCAGCTATAGAAGCAGGCTCCAGTAAAATGAACTTAGCAGCAATGTCTGGGATTCAAATTTCATATGCTCATTAGAAATGTGGGGTATTAGGTGGTAATGGAGAAATGAGTGAAATATTTTTTTTTTTTTTATTTCACATCTTATGTGGAATAGGGAGCATTTTTTTAAGTTAAGTTTTAATCATTCTTTCATTTAAATGCATTATGTGAATGATTGGTTGTTTGATTGATTGTTTGAAAGAAATGGGCATTTTACCAGACAAGGAACAGCATTTCAGACATGGTTTCCCCATGCTTACAGCATAATATAATGAAGTGCATTTGCTTCCTTACTCTGTTTTTCTGTCACAGCTTGAAAATATAATTTGAGTTTCCTTTCCGGTTTTGAAAGAGATTTGGAGATGTAAAATAGATGAAAGTGTCAAATCACATTTGACAATTTGAAAAAATTTAAAACTTCATTCTTCTCAAGAACTTTGGAAGCAGGGCTTCTAGTGCAAATACGTCTGCCTTGAAGTTCAAAGCAGTAAGCACTTAAGTGTATATATACCTCCATACATGCCCTCTAAAATGAGCTTGTCCTGCAGCAAATGGTGATATCTGGATAGAATTGTACAATTCCTGGAGTTTCTCAAAGGGCTTCTTCCATTTGTCATAAAACCACATTTTTCATAGCTCCACATTTTCTGGGAAAAAAAATTAATTTTATTTACAACACAAACCATCCTTTTTCTGCTAACAGTAGTACCAGCTTCCAGAGCTTTTCTGTTTCCAGGCATCATGCTCCATTGATATTTCAGAACACATCTACATTACAAGGCCAATTCTAGCACAGCCACACTGGCAGAGCTCCTGCTAGAGATGCAGCATAGGCTGACAGGAGAACCTTTTCAGCTGTCATAGCAACACTGCCTACCCTGCATAACATAACCTAAAATGGCAAAAGCACTTTTGTATCAGCATGGCTGTGACAGACACCAGGGGGATGTTGATACACTGTGTTTGCTGAATACCCTGTTATCATGCACAATATCCTATTTTTCTGTGTGGTGGTACTTTAACATCATAATTCAGAATATTCTTAATCAGTGCTTCAAAATATAGTCCTTATCAGAGAATCACAGAATAGCTGAGATTGAAAGGGGCTTCTGGAGGTTATTTGGTCATTTATGTCAGGCATCAGCCTCAGTCAGAAAGGAACAGGTTCCTGTCTGGACCACAGGCCTGCAATTAAAGCTTTGAAGCTAAGAGAATGAATAGTACTAAGATGGAAATATCAACTAAGGAATGAACTGAACAGATTTTGTCCATATATTCCCCGTACAGAAAGCAGATACAAGAAGATGCTCTTTACACACAGAGCTGGCTTTCAGGAGGGCAGGTTTGGTGCCATGAGAAAAACGTAGGCTGTAGTCTGCCCTGCTTATTCCTGCTACCAGAAGAAAATGGGACAGGCTGGGATTTTGCACAGACTTGAGAGGTGGAAAAAAAATTCCACACTACTTCTGCAATCACAAGGATAGGTTTGCTCTCTGTGGCTTTCGGAAGGTTGCAAACAACTAGCAAACAAGCTAAAAGTAGTGTGTCAAGTCCCAGAGCGTGATGTCTAGAGAAATATGTGCAAACATCTTGTAAAAGAAACAAAGGTTTCAGCTGTCCTATCCATGATGTGTTGACTTGATAGATATGGAATTGTTCTCCATTTATAATATCCAGTCTGGAGAAGACTGAGGGGACACCTCATTGCAGGCATTCCTTCAACCTCCTCACAAGGAGAAGCAGAGGGGCAGTTAACCCTTGTGACCAGTGCCTCGAGGAAATTATACAAAGCTTAGTTAGGGGAGGTTTAGGAAAAGGAAGGTTCAGGAAAAGGTTTTTCACCCATAGGGTGTTTGGGCACTGGAACAGGCTCCCCAGGGAAGTGATCACAGCACCAGCCTGACAGAGTTCAAGAAATGTTTGGACAATGTGCTCAGGTACAGAGTGTGACACTTGGGGCTGTTCTGTGTAGGAGCAGGAGTTGGACTTGATGATCCTCGTATGTCCCTTCCAACTCGGCATAATCTATGATTCTATGATGTCCATAGAATTCTGTAAACTGGGGCCAAATTTGCCTGAGCCTTATGTATAAAAGTCTAAATAGGTGAGAGTATTGAGCGAAAAGTAATTCAAATAATGCCAGACTCATTTGGATAACTTTTTTGAACCTGTCACTAAGTCCCTTGTTAAATAATATTGTTTTCACAGTTCTGAAATTAACACTGAAGCAGAAAATTTTGCTGTAAAGTATTTCATATCTAAAATGTAAAAATATTTTACAACCACAGTATTGGGCACCTTCCTTGCATTTATAGAGACATATTTAATCACAGTCTTCAAGAATATGTCTTGCTGTTAGACTTGGGATTGTGTAATCCTGAAAAATTCGGAAAGTAAAAGAACTTGCTTATGGAGACTATTTTAAAATTTCTGTCACAAAAAGCTAATAACATCATCTTTCTAGCAATGTTGGATGCTATTAACCATGCACAGAGAGCCTTCAACTGGGCAGAAGACCATGAAGAAAAGGAGTTCAAAGACTATTACCCTGAAGAGTTAAAGAAGGTGAGAGCCAGTCAGGATGGAGTTAATTAAATGGTGCAGCTATTAAAAAGAAAAAAGAAAAGCGGGTAAAAGTACTAAAAAAACATTGTTATGGTTCTTAAATTACACAGGTTATGTAGACGTTTCTTATATTTGTGATACATAGACAAAGTGTTGTTGGAGTGGTTAAAGTGAATCGTGTTCTTTTGAATTGTCTTGGTTCAGATAGACAGGTATCTGCCAGGGAAGATTGGAGTCTCCCTTGGAATGGAGAATGTAAGCCCCCCCCCGGTTTTCTAAATTATTAGAAATTTGCAATTAAAAGGCTGTCAGGCAGAGATTTTGGGAATAGGTATAACAGTTCTTTACTAGGGATATTAGAAATACAAATGTTGTAGTACAAAAGAATAAGCAAACAAACAAACAAACAAGAAATCCTAGAAAACCCTGACAGAGTCAGGAATACAACCTGACACCCTGTTGGTCAGGGTGTTGGAAACAGTCCAAAAGTAAGCCCTCCTGGAGTGGCAGATGTGGTCCTGTTGGAAGCAGAGATGGTGCTGTGGAGAAAAGGGTCCAGAGATGGGTCCAGTCTTCCTTCAGTAGTCCCATGGGAACACTGCATGTCTGGTGACACTTGTGGCTCCTCTTTATCTAGGTGGAAATGGTTTGGCTCCTCCTCCCTGGGTAGAGCATCTCACTATGGGATGATGTAATGTGTCATGTCATTGGTGAGCTTTAATGGCCCATTAACAGAAGATATTCCCCAGGAGGATGGAAAGAGATAAGAGACAATGCCCTACCCGGTTTTAACAGCTGGCTTGTTATCAGAAAGGCAGCCATCCCCTCCCTCCTGGAATTACAACAGATAAAGAAAAAAACACCTACCCAACTGGGTTTCAACAGATGAAATAGAATAAACATTTTTTTTGGTTACACAACCCAAGACATTAATATTTGAAGTACTTGTTTGGTTTGATTGCTTTAAATATTATTCTGTTCAGTAATGCTTATGCTAGCAGCTGGTATTTGAAGAGAACAAGGTTCTCTTTCAAAGAAATAAAAGAGGTATTTAAAATGGGGCTTTTGATCACAATAGTTCTGAAGAGAGTTTGAGGCCTAAACTAGGCAAACCAGAAGTAAAGAGAAGCCTGTCCATAAAGGTAATTATTTCTCAGTCATTGCACAAGTCAGTTCACTTAATTTTTTTATTGATGGGAATTGCACACACAATACAGATTTATACTCTGTGTGGATGTGCTTTGTTTTGGATTGTAAAAGAAGATAAAACTGATCTTTTTAACAAGGGCGCCAAGAGTTCTAGGAAATTATCCAACCCCTTGAGGAAGATTTTGGCAGTAGTCTTAATTGGGCCTGTGGTCTCAGCACTGCCATTGCACAGCTCTGTTGTAGCAGTCATTTCTTTTTTTCTTTTTTTTTTTTTTTTTTTTCTCTTCCCCTTTTGATGCTCTGTCAGTCAGAGTCCACACTGAGATCAGCCAGAAACTTGCTGTACCAGGAACCATTTGATGTAGCCCTTGTTGCCTGTTAGATGCTTAACAGGGGAGGGCTTTGCCAGAGTGAGATGTGAGATGTTGCTTTCTGAAACTTCAGAAAATAGAGATTGTCTACTTTGTCTTCTAGTTGGATGCAACATCCAAGGCAATTTAGTTCTACATGGTAATTTAAATATGCTTCTGGTTTTTGGAGAAGTGTTAGAGGCATGTGGTACTTTTGCATTGCAGAAGCATTCTTGTTGATTTATGTTACACTAAATTTTAAGGATTATTGTTTTACAGAAAATATACATGGCATTTTTCTCTGTTGTCCCTCTTTCTGTTGTATATGATTCAGGGATTAATCTGCACAATGTGTATTTTTGGTGTCTCCTCTGCTATGTAAGAAGGAGAACAACACAGCACAGTAGTAAAGCAT
Organism: Sinosuthora webbiana; assembly: GCA_013397395.1. Lineage (NCBI taxonomy): Eukaryota > Metazoa > Chordata > Aves > Passeriformes > Sylviidae > Sinosuthora > Sinosuthora webbiana. The sequence continues at coordinate 428,237 of VXBN01002165.1, forward strand.
AGTATCTATTGCCTACACCAAATCTCATACTTTTATTTTGTACTACATAATTTATAAATTGATTTTCTAGACTTAGGAGGACATGTTAAGTTCGTTCAGCTTTCAAGACCATAATGCTTCACCAAGCTGTCTTGTTCTCATAGGTGGCAGGACACTGAACACCTCCATAAATAATAATTTTAAAAGAGAAAGGAAGGGAAAGACAAAGTGGAAGAGAAAGGTACTTTTAAAATGTTATTACCTGTAAGTAAGTACAGTAGCATTCATCCACTCTCTTGCATCATGGAATCATTTTGATTCTTTTGGGATTTTATTTCAGGAAAATATATTTTCTATTCAAAAAGCAGTGAAGTAATCCTATGCCAAATTCAAATACAAAGGTAGAATCTTTAGTAAGCTCAGTATAAGATTACTGTGTAAGGTAAAAATGCAAATGGCCTGTTTTATACTTGCATGATTTCTAGGACTTTTAATTGAAATAACCCAGTTTTACAGAATATGTGTTGGATGCATATATTTTTATATAGATCTCACAGTGCTTACAGTCATAATCTTGACAACTTAATCAAGTTAATTTATATGTAATTGCAGGGCCTCAGACTGAGGATGATGGAGTCATTTCTATTGAAACATAATTAATATTCATTCTTTTCTCTTGATCACTGTGATTCTTTTCTCTTGATCATGCCAGCTTAGCATGGAGTTTGAGTTTGCAGCTGAGAAAAGCCTGGGTAATCAGCCTCAAAATGCTGATATATACACTGAATCTGACTCAGACTATTGAGCAAACCTGCTCAATATGCCCACAAGAGGCTGGTCTTGCCATCTCACATAAATACATAAGTAAGGCAGTGTGATTTGGTATGAGTTTTCAAATCATAGCCAGATTGTTTGGCAGTGCCAATATGTCTGGTGAGAGTAGGACTCCTCCTGCCAAGCCACCTTCTGTGCTTTGAGCCCGGCCAGGTCCGTCCCTGTCACATCTCCTCCCCAGTGGCTCCCAGAGAATGGGACTGTCACACAGGCACTGAGGTCGTCATGGGGGCTGCCTCTGAACCCTGGTCTATCCTCTGCAGGCAAACAATGTACAAAAGAGCAGTTGTGGTCACTCTTTCTTTGAGATGCAATTGTGCTCAAAGCAACTTCCTCTGACTTTGCTCATTTTTCATCATTGGTGTCTGGGTATTAAAGCACGCATTTCTATGCACTTACTGTACTATTTATGGTAGCATGTCCAATAAAGATACTGTTAAGGCTGGTGCCAAATAGGAACCCTAACAAATAGATTGGTACAAATATTCTAAAATTACTCTCCAGAAGGGAAAGCAAATGCTCTTGCCACAAAAAACCAAGCCAAGCTAATTTGAATTCATGACAAACAGTGGATATTTACGATGAATTTTTAACGAACAACTACTCACCCAAAGATTAATTAAGAAAAATTATTCTGAATAAGAATCAAGTGTGTGAAAATGACAATCTGTTCCTAGACAAATCTAAGGCAGAAAGGAGCAAGGAAGCTAATTAATTAAATCTCTTGTTATAAATAATTCATTGAGCCTTGTTTTTTGTTTTTTTTTTAATAGTACGTATTAGTATACCTAAGGGTATTTTAAGTAGTATGATCACTTTGGTGAACCCCTCAATCTCATTTACAACAAGGGCCAACTAGTTTTAGGTAGGCAGAAATTACTTTGTTTCCCTTTATTGGACAAATTCACATTTTTATGTCTTTACAGGATTAAAAGATCCTAGGACAGATTTCAGTTTTCCATGCTCACATGGGAATAGATATATGTCCCTAGAACATATATCCATTTCCTCATGTTCTGAGACTGGACTTTATTTTTTGCATTAAAAAGACACTTTATTATCTAGTGGGGAAAAACATGAGATTGAAGCTTTCAGATATTTCAGACTGTGAAATTGGAGTTAAATGGAAAATGTTTTTGCCTTTAATTGTATACTTTACTTGTACTAAAATACTGGAAAGAATTCAAAACTTATAAAATGTGTAAAAATAATAACCTCCTAAAACACTAATTTTGTTTCTCTTCCTTCACACTTTTTTTGAGTGAGGAGAAAGGGAAGGAAGAAAGCAGAAAAGGAACTGTGAGGATTCAAATGTAATAAAACTTATTAGAGTCATAAAATTAAGTGTTTTGAAAACAGTAAGTTATTTAATTTCTTTTTGGAAAAGAAATACAAAACATATTTTAGTTCAAACTTCTGAAAATGTAAATAAATAGACCAGTCATAGTTTAATGTGCAAAGCAAATGCATACACAGTACATTCTAGTCTCCCATTACAAGATTTATTTGAAGTTTATATGTACAGTTAGAAGATAAAAATTTGGTGTGGAAGGCTGGGAAAGGTTTCAGAAGGAGGAGGAAGTATGGACAGGAAGCAAGAAGATATAATATTGACTAAAATATTGTTTGCATTTCTCTTTTTAAAATTCTCATATTTGAGAGGCTGTTCTGAGTTACCTGGATCTTGACTAGAAACTGCTAAAACACATGTTCTTTATGAAAACCATTTTGAATAGATATTTTTCATCTTTTTTTGATTGCTTCTGCATGTCTTATGGAACACATATGGATTTGAGCCACATGTAACTGTTAATTATTATTCTCTGAATTAAAAATTAAACCGTTCTGTTGAGTATGTTTCATTCTAGGATGGTCATAGCTGTATTGTTACTATGAAATACTGATGTCAAATATGCTAAAATGATTTCAGAAGCTGTGAAGTTTGTTCTGTATAACGTGTATTATGTTACAATGGTGTTTTATGGAAATATGTAGTCATTGTCATAGGATTGCTTTTTAGTGAGAAGAGGCCATTTGGATGTAAGATATGGTAGTAGAACATAAATTATCTGAATACCTAGCACCACAAAACATAATTTGTTGCTGCAAGCAAGTCTGGTAAAAGTTCATCAGTGGAATATAATAGGACTATACACAGAAAATGGAGGATGATAAAATATATAACTAAAGGCCAGGGAATTCCAGCCACCCATCAGTTGTGGAAAACTGAATTTTGGCTAGGATTACTGCTTCTGCCTAACCAATATAAAAGTTCTACAGCTCATCTAACATATAATGGAAATTATGAAAATCTAGAGGCGTAACAAATGGGGCAACTTAACTATTTTAATAAATTACAGTGGTTGCTAGCAATAAAAGAGAAAGCTTTTATATTTTTCTTTTGACTCTTAATGAGAGGTAGCATTTTCTAGCAGGAGGATTGATATTTATTACATATATATTTTTTCTGAATGTTTCTTCTTGTATCTCATTATTGAAGGTTGGTCAACCTCTCTGAGATAAATGCAGCTTAAAATCAAAAAATAGATCACTGCAGTATATGAACATTTGTCTGACTTGCTATTTTGCATGTTTCTTTTTTCCTTGTGGTTCATATCTAAATTCCTGTGCAGCCATGACACTCAAATGTGTCATGAAGTGGTAGGATCCAGTTTGCCCTCACAGCCTCTTCCAGAGATTTTTGCTCACCTTTTGTGTGCCAAAAATTGATCAAACCCTGCACGTTTGGCCTCTGTAAGATTACTGGAATATAGCAAAACATCCTCAGAAAGGTTGTGTTGGCGTTCAGTAGCCTTGGAGATCAAGTGAGTGCATCAAATTTTCCCCAGGGATTTTTGTAGTGTTTCCTTGTTGGCCAGATTCAGATGTGTGATTGCTCTTGAAGCTTTCAAAAATAAGCTTACATGGCTCATGGAGGCCACAACTTAATTGGGGGTTAAATGACTTTCAAAGATTTTATCATAAGATATGATCTTTTGACAACTATAAAACCCTTATACTTGTAAAATCTCTGGAAAGAGAATCGCTAAGTTGCAATGTCTGAAATCACAGAGATGCAGTAGTCATGTAAAAATTGTCTTACTAGGCTTTTGCAATTTCAGTATGATTGCGGTATGCTTGAGTGCAGAGATCAGACATGAATCAGCTCTAGAGAGGAAGTGAGGGTCTTTGTGAGAATCATTAGGCCTTGCTGCTGCTCCTTTATAGCTTTTGTGACAATGTAAAGGAGTGTGTCCAAATGCAGATAATACTGAGGCAGTACAGAGGAGAAAAAGACACATCTTCATATTTTTCCTGTGTTTCTCTTGAGAGAAAATATAGACCTTTTACAAGTGGATTTATCAACTTGTGAAGATTGTTTCTGCCCCTCTCCTGAGATGTGTATTTCTGCAGTGACATTTTATTCTGATGTTTGAAGCTGATGTAATTGAAAACAGTACTAGGAAGTGAAAAATCCTTTAGGAAAATAATTCTTCTAGTTCCTTTCCCACTCTACTTCATAATGGTGTACACAGGAGAATTCACCCATTTGTGAATTTCCTTACCTAAAAGGTACAAAGCGCAAGTGTGCCAAGAACTTTTAAGCAGCATTGAAATTCATATAGTGATGCTGATGGTCAGTTAAAATAACATGAGCTTCTTTAAACACTTGTACTTATTTTAGTTGGCAAGTTTAGAAGATATCACTTCAAAAAACAACTGAAGAAGTGATATTTTTCATTTTCTTCCCCCTAGAGTTTATTTATCTCCTAAGTTTTCTTTAAGATATTGAAAAGCACAGTGATAGCCAACTGATTCTGAAAAGCAATTAAGTCTTTGACATAACTCTGATATAATATTCATCAGAGGGATACATATTAGTTCTTTACAGAAGTAGTTATTACAGATATTAAAAAGCTATATTACACAGACTAAAGCTTAACTTCCTCAGCAGTCCATTACTGTTTCTTGTCAAACAAAATGTACCTTCAGAAAAGTAAAGTTAGCTACTCTTATATTTAAAAATTTGCATAATGATCTGAGTCCTTTCCCTAAAAATTTAACAGGAAGATTTGTCCTTGATTTATTAAACAGATTCATCATATTCACAAAAATGAATGTAATTTTCCTATGCTTTTATAACAGTGTTTAATTATGAATATAACAATTGTAGTCATGCATTTTTTCTGACCAGTGTAGATAGAATAATAACAAAAGTATTTATCAAAAAAGCTGTAGTTCCAAGGGTGGAGCCCATATGTTTTGAAGTGACAGAACTAATGCTTTCCTTGCTTATCACAAAAAGGGTCATGAATGTCTGTTTTAAGTATTTTTCCATTTTGATCATAATGTGTGTAAGAGGGTTTTGCTATTTCCAGTGAAGATCCATTCCTGGGCCACCTAGATGTCTGCTTTCTTTCATGTGCTGCTTTTGTGAGTTTAGTGCGTTTTCATGAACAGGTAATAATATTAATTTCTATGGTATTTACTTCATACTTTTTTGTGGCAGTATGAACTTTCCTTAGGACAAGATATTAAAGTTCCCATAACTACAGCAGAGTACCTTTAATATAAACCCCAAAGTTTTTAACTGGCTGAACATCTGGACAGATTTTATCTGCTGTTGTTGGGAGATGCTTACAGAAGGAATTTAAAGTTATTTCTTCCTCTTTTTCTTTAAGTTCAAGTGTAAGTAAAGGATCTATATGTTTGTAACAAGCTCCATATGTCTATGCAACTGATTGTGTTCAAAAATACTCATTCAAATATATTCTTTGTGAACATATTTGCTTAGTGTGGAGCAAAATTCTCAGAAATCAGAAAATCAGAAAGCTTTTTAATAATAAAATAATTTTCATTACTATTACTTAAAAGCAATTTTTTCATTGAGATGAAGAAAGATTTTTGTGTGTATGCTTACAAGTACTTAAAAGTTTACTGCCTAGAGTTAGAAATTAGACACAGTTAACAGCCTGAAAAGAAAAGTAAATCAAATTTATGTCTTAAATATAAATTCTTCAAAAAGAGAGGGAGGGCAGAAGAAAATGTTTAATGAAATACAAAGCCTTTCAGCTCAGTATCTGAAAATTATATGGATCTTTTAAATTTTTATAAATCCATTTAAAAAATCTATTACAAGGTCCATTTTTTATTTAATAAAAATATCATGTCCCCTTATATTCCTTCTTTCTAAGAGCCCTTTACACAAATCTCCATTCAAAATTTACATAAAACTATACTGGACATTTGAAATATATTTGAAGGAATTTGTCTCTGCAAACTCTATTTTTTTTCTTGAGTGTTTTTATTTAATTTACTGGGGTGCCATTTTGTTATCTTCCTTGTTAGCTTGTTTCTTTCTTCTGGTTTCTGTTATTCTTGATCACTATTTTGGGGAAAAATATTCACTAAAAGTATGTTCTTTTACTAGAAATTCTGGTTGAAAAAATCATGATTTCATACAGGAGGTGTTTATAACTGTATTTCAAATTTCTGAATGTATTACAGTTGCATTTAATACATCAAATCCCTATACTTTTCCAGAATTTAAAGTAATTTATTTCTTCACCTTTTTTTCTTGAAGTTCAAGTGTAAGTAAAGGACCTATTCAGAAAGAAGCACAGTTCTTGGACACAGTGTGTCTGTCTATCTCTGTCTATCTATCTAGATATAAATGATATAGATGTAGACAGATAAAGATGGATGTAGACAAATATAGATACAGGTATAGGTAGAGGTAGAGGTGATATAGTTAAAGATATTTCACAGAGAGCATAGATCAATCTGAGCATACTGCTCTCCTGAAGGGCTTACAATCTGAACAGAGGAGACAGGATGGGAGAAAAAAAATAACAGTTATTATCTCATATTTGTAGTTACCAAAGTGATGCAGAAAAAAATTTGCTACAAGAAATTGCCAGTAGGAATCCTGGAGGAGAGCTTGATCTCCTGGATACCGTTGTGCTTACTGCCTTCCTTTCAACTGGTACATTAATTCAGTCTGTGAGACAATGCAGCCATAGAACTGTTTCAAAATATGCAGTAATACCTGCTGATCTGCATGACTGTGTAAATCCATCACTATTACCAGATTATTCTTCTTGAAAGGCAGTTCCCAATTAGGAATGATTTCTTACAAATGAAAGCATCACCTATGGATTTTTGTTGTTTAAATGAACAAACAAAATATCATTTTTATTGCTGCATAGTACCTACAAAGTCTACATTTTTTGGCCAAGAATAGGGCTTCTCTGCAGCAGTTAAGAAGTCTTCTAACATGAACAGAAGAGTGATAAGCTTATGTACCATAAAGTTGATCATGTATGTGTTGAAAATATTTATCAAATTCACAAATGAGTCTCACATGATCTTCTCATGTTCATTATCATACACTGCAGTACCGTACTTGTATTGATGGATTAGAAGTGAACAGTTTTCCCTAATAAATTTCATCAAATTTTTGATTTGATACAGCTTGTTTTGAAAGACAGTGCTTTTGGCATTGTGAGGAAAAAAAAATAAAATAGGTCACAGCTCATTTAAATTCCAAAATGCAGTTAACTACTATTTCAAAGCCTGTAGCAACAACTTTGGAGATGAAACATTAAAAAAGACAGCAAGTTTAACATTACGTAAGTGTAAGACAGGCACAAACAATTAGATTGAAAATGTATTTAATGCTAGTAGTAGGTAAAATTATTGTGTCAATTATGTTTCACTTTTCCTTTAAAATTTCCTGCGGACAAATGTGAAAAAAAAAAAAAGTCTAGAGCACAACTTGAAGAGGGAAAAATTCAATTTTTTTTCAGTTTGAAATGGGAAGTACTAATTTAAAGTTCTGTCAGATCCACTACTGCAGATTCAGCTGAAGATGTTTCCTTGCCCTTCTGACAGAGATCACCACCACCTCAGTAGCTACAGCAGGACAGATTGCTTGTCAGCTGCTGCACTTTGACATATTAATAAATAGTTCCTTTTATTAGGAGCTGGAGTGTCACAGCCAGACTGTGAACCACAGCAACTGTAAGAACACGCAGTCTGTTCTGTACTGTCTCTACAGGGCAACCTTTGGCAGAGAGATAAGTCCAGATAGGTTAGGGCAGTACTGTATTAAAGCACTTTTAGAAGATAAGCCCATCACAGATTGTCAAATTATCAATTTTCCTTCCTCCCTCATGGGTTCAGCTGGAGTTTTCTTAGATTCAAATTTATCTATTGCTATGAATAGATATATCTATTTATGAATTGCTATTCAATCATTGCCTATATCAAAAATATTTTTGCTTTGTGGTATCAAAAAATCACTTAATCTTTCTAAATCCTATTATGTGATTCATGAACTCATCTTCATTTGATCACAGTATATGTTTTTTCCCCCATTATACTTTGCAAAAAATGTAACCAACAAGATTCACTTGGAGTTATAGACATGCCTTTGATTATGCTGCTACAACTTTTGATTTCTTCTGCACACACACTCAGCTTCCCAAACGTTCTTCATATGAAGAAGAGTGGTCTTAGTGCAAATTTTAACAATGCTTCACAACACTCAAAGTAAAGATTTTGGGGCACATATGAAGTTTATATAAAGTCATTAAATATGTAAGAATATTTGCAGTTGTCTTTCACATCTTTGCCATTCTCAAGTCCACTGCTGCAAATCTAGGTCATGTTTCTTCATTTCACATTAGTAGCCTGTCCCCTTTTCTATCTTCCACATAGGATATTTTTATTTTTTAGTTCAGTCAGCAATTCCTTATTTAACCAGTTTGGCCACCTGCCATGCCTATTCAGCTTGTTGAACACTGGAATAGACCTGAATTTTTGTTTCTAGATGTTATAATACACGTAAGAACCTGGAGAGAGACTGACGACTGCAGGAAGCATTGTATTAGAAAAAACCCCAACATACTGAAGAAAAAAAAAAAAAGTTGAAAGTTCACAGAAACTTGGCTGTATCTTCTTTTTTCAAAGGGAATTTCAGATTACTGGTATTCTGGAAAAACAAATAAAACCAGTGACCTAGATTAGTTCATATATCAATTAGTTGCCTTCACCTTAATCCATTAATGAAGGAGAAAGTACCATAATTTTTTGATAGCTGACTTTGATAACATGATTATTTCATCAGCTTGAAGCACTGGTACGTTATGAACTACTTGAATGAGGAGTGATATTTTATTGTTTGTTGCTGAAAAATTACTGGATAATATCTGCCAAGCTTACATATGTCTCAGAGCTCTATGCATAATGCAATTATGTGGAGAATCATAAAAGCCTATAAATTGCTACTTGGTTGCTTTTTTTGAATGTGCAGAATAATTGTACCCTAGTCTCTAAAGTCTGGTCCTGTTGTTTCACTCTCTAAGCAAGTGATTTTGAATAAAGGGTACAAAATGCTGAACTAAGGATAAATCAAAAATTGGTATATTCCCTTTCAATAAAGCAGCTGTGAACAGAGCTATGAATGAACAGTATGAATTTGCTCTTCTATTCTTGTCATAGGATTTCCCTTAAATAACCTTAACTACAAACATATATAACTTCTCCCCATGTAGTCCAGTAAACACCATTACCAGGAGAATGTGTCAGGCTTTACACTGTGCAGTGCAGAATCTAAGCACTTGCCTTTGGCAGTAGTATTTACATTCATGTCTATTCTCTATTCTCATTTGGTAATTCTTTATCAAGTACTCATCTCTGAATTCTGAATATCTCTAAAAATGAAAATATAATATTTAAAATCTAGAGATAAAAACCAAGGAGATTTAGGGGGTTTTAACAAATTAAAGTTAGTCTTATTTGGAAATGTCCTGTGGTTTCCATAGCATTCAGATTAGGAAGATAATTATGTTCATTGCCTGTGTCAAGATTATTTTTGAATCTACAACAAGCAATTGATCAGATGGAGTACAGGTTCAGACATTTCGACATCAAGTTTTATGTGATTTTAGTCTCAAACCATATAAATCATCATACCCCTAAAGATTACAATGTTTTATATTAGGATGTATGTGCATGTCTTACTTTGTTTGCAGTATAATGACATATGTTTGGGGATATTAGTACATCATCATGATGTAGGAATGCGTGAGAATCTCAAATGGAAAAAGTGCTTCATCCTATTACTGAGACTATATCCTAGTACTGCATCAAATACTGTCCTTTGTGACTATGTGTTACAATTGCATGCCTAAAATTTTGGGCAGATACCTATCCACCATGAGAGAGAAATATTTTTAAGAAGTTTAGTCTCACATTATGAGAACCTTTGCTGCAATTTCTTGGACAAAATGACTGAACAATGAGACCTTTTGATATAGTCTTTTTATTCAAAGTAGTTGACTAGAAAGATTGATGCAAACTTGTTATCTGAGAGTCAGTGGAAGAGAAAGACATTTCTGAAAAACAATCCAAACTCTGCTATAGGATCTATTGCTTAAAAATGGAGATGACAATGCTCTTTGGTCTCCTGTGCTGGGGTTTATGCTGCTCAAACATATGTAATCCCTACCTCAATGAAGAAAACGTACCTCTCTATTGTTACCACACAGTATCATTTTCAAATTAGATTTATACCTTGTAATTTAATAATGAGATAAGTCTTGACTTCAACTAACTGGCCACCTATTAACTGAAGAACAGTTACTCAGAAATAGATTTTTTTTTAGTTTTTACAAATGTTCTTATGAAAATATCTTTGTGTTACTGTCCTGTGACATGTCCTGTTCCTTGTGTCTTTTGATACAAATCCACAAATAAAAACTACAATCAAATAGTACGCATTTTAGCATTTTGGCATTTCATATACTATAACTGAAAATGGATAGAGCTATTCTACATGAAGACATAGCTTTTATAAATAATTCTGTGGAATACCATTAAGTTCTTAATACATAACAATTAAGATACATTAAAAAAGAAATTATTCAGAAAAAGAAGTAAGCATTATTGCTTGCTAATAATCTGTCTCACTGTGTAGATAGTTCTCAGCATGCCCAGAAGCTTTGTAGTTTCCAACACTGGGAGCATTGGAAAGGAGGTTAAACTGTTTTAATAGTGCACCCTATTCCTGGATACTGGGTTTGAAACTTGCCTTTAAAAGAAGAAGATCTATATAGGGACACAGAGAGATTCTTTAAACTCCCACATGTGAGCACTGTTTCCAAGTTCCTTTTGAGAAATCTCTGGAAGCTCTTGGTCTGAATGTCAAGGGGACTTTAGAGATTTCTTTGGGTAATGTTATTTTTGCCATTTCCCAGCTCCTCTAGTGTAAGTTTGCACAGTGCAATCATAGAACATCTTCTATCAACAGATTAAGGTAATGGATTTCTGTCATGCTTTTTTCTATCCATAGCATCAGATTATAGAAATTTGCCAAATATATTCATACTACAAACTAATGATTTAAAGTTGTTCTCACAACAGCATCTGTTTCCAAAAGTTTCTTAACCATAACTAATCAGGATTCATTAACAGAGATTTTACAAATTATGATAAAGTGACCTCAGACATAAAAGTATATATACTAAAAAATACTAAAAAGTATATATACTAAAGAATTATTCTTAGGAATGAATAGCAATAGTATTTAATAAGATTTGCTTAAATTTTTTATATGTATACTATAAATTATCATTCTAGTTATTTTTATATTCCCTCCATATATTATAGTTTCATATAAATAAATTTAAACTGTATTTGACTAAGCTATACAGTCTCAAATTTCATTAGAAACATTAGGGCAACTATTGTAAGAAGTGACACCTTTTTATTCAGCAAGCATTTTTCCTCTGGGGGAATTTCTGAACTTTATCACTGAGTAAGTGAATTCTGTAATAGATTTTCTGAGTTTGAGAGGAAGTATCTCTCTTGGGCTATTAATAAGAAAAAAAACCCACAGTATTTGTTACCATATGTCAATGACATAACCCCTGCAGTGAGCTGTACTTATTCATACTGGATAACTAGTGAGCAAACTCTATAATGGATCTACAACTATTTTTTTTTTTTTTGTGCCTCTTTATTTTTTTTCTCTCATAGGATAGAAATTTGGCCCAGAGTATGCAATTTCTGTCTTAAAAGATAAATATTCTGAGGTAAATTTGACATATTCTTTTCTTAATTTGAGTAAAGTAAGGCAGTTCTTCTATAGAAATAAACAAGGATTCTGGACAACAATTTAAGAACTTGCTAGGAGCAGTCCAGTCAAAGCCTGTTTAGTGAGTGGGAAAAGGTACTACATAACTATAAAAAATTTTACATCCACATTTTCCAGCACCAGTTCAGATGAAAAAATAGTCCAACTTTTCAAGTACTATGATGGGGAAAATGCTGACTGTGTCTTCCAGCAATTCATTTTTCCATACTCTTACATCCCTAGGTGTAAAGAGGTGCTATCGTAATTTTTTTTAAAGTTATTTTTAGTACTATTGATAGAATAATAAAGACACTAAGTTATTCGGATACTACAGGGGACTAAACATCTGAACTAGGTGAAGCATAAAAGCTTCTTGTAGGATTATTCCAGTTACAAGAGTGTGTTTCCACTACTGCATCATTCTCTCCAAAACAATTGGTTCTGTTATAAATTAAGCATCTGGAGCCATTTTTCCTCAGGAACTCATCAATGATGAGGGCATTATGTTCCTGTGGTAGTGAATGTTAAAAATATCATTGTGTGGGTGGTACTTTGGCATGTTACTTTTACAATTCTTACAAGCCCTTCTGATTAAAAAAACCAACAAAACTTAGAGTGAAAGTAAATAATAAGTAATTTTCTGTTTACAAGTTCAGATTTCATGAAGAAAAAGAAGATCTTAAGATTTCTCTTAAGAAATCATATATTTCAAATCAATATAAACTGTATTAGCCTACTCTAATATAGTTCTGTTCATATACTTTGCTTGATGATTAATCTACAATTGATTTAAAGATTAATCAGAACATAGTCAGGACATGAAATGCTGCAGCAAAAAAGATTCAATTCTCATTTTATATCTTTGAGTGTGTAGACTAGAAGTATTGCCTAGGGCAGAGTTCCTAACAGGTTGTAAAATGCTTATATGGCTCTTGGAAAGCATGTTTTAGATGATTATATCTATATCTCTCTGTGTGTCTGTGTCTGTTTAAGTATAAACATATTTCATGCACAGTATTGCTCTATATCCCTCTCTCCTCTAAATGGAATGATCTGTTGCTATGACCACTGTTGCGATGAGTCAACTTCTATTTAAGTCTAGTAAGTTAGCAACATGCAGTCAATCACTGGATTTCATTGGCTGAATATTCCCACGGGCTTTCCAATTAATAGAGTATTCCTCTCCATATAATGTTTTCAGCCACATAATGCTAATTTAGAGCATTCTGTCTCTATCTCATTCTTTCTTAGAGAATAATTTCCTCCTCTTATGTCAGGGATGTTGTTAAATAAAGAGCTCATATGAATATTTGAGTTGGTGAAATATAGGTACAAAATTATATTTTTAAGATAAACAGACTGTGAAACCAAGCGCAGATCAGCTATGAAATCTTTATCCCATGCTCAGAGAAATGAGCTTGAAAGAGACATGATGCAGCTGAATCAACCAAACTCACTTCCAAGCAGCTTGATCAATTATCATTTAAGGACACTTGAGATTATTTAACTGACTCTCCAGCAATATACCAGAGAAAATTTAATATTATTTTAATTAAATATAGTGGTGCAGTAGTACAGACAAGGAAGCAGCGTTTTTATGGAGGCCAAAAGATCTTTTTATCCCAGTCACCATGGATCTCTAATTAACTCATTGCACACTTAACTTCTCACCAAAGTCTGCCAACATTTTATCAGACCCAGCTGGGAGAGAGAAGTCCTCAGAAAATTTTGTCTGAATTCAAATGAGACACCATCAAACAGATGGAATTGTAAAGTGGTGAAGTGGCTTCTTTTAGGACAGAAGAACTATATTTAGAGTGCAATCCATGGGCACATCCTAGTACCTAGGCCCATATAAGTGATCCAGGCATATTTTAATCTGATATCAGAATTAGATCAGATGCACAAAAGTTCCCATCCATACATTCCTTTCCCTGGCAGGAAAAGTACTCTGTGTGAATTTTAAGAGAACCACAGCAATCTGCACCTAAATCTCAAAGACCAAGACCTGCTTAGTGTGATGCGTCTCTTGCATAGCCAGAGAATCTTTTGAAGATTCTTAACCTCTTTGTCCTAATTTTCAGTGTGGTAGCCTTAATTTACAAAAGCAATTATAGGTTTCACATTGATAACTTATGTCCAGCATTGTTATGTCCAGCATTGAAAATGCAGTAATCTACTTCCCAGAAAATCAAATCAATTCAATGTGTCTTAAAATGGCAATGGAGACATCACTGAAATGAGAATATAGCCTTATTTCAAAATGTAGACCACAGCCCTTGCCTGTCTGTTTTTAAATCATTCTTGAATTTTTCTTCTTATCACAAGGGAACTAGATGACCTTTAAGGCCCTTTCCAACCCTAACCTTTCTATGATTCTATGATTATCTTCATTACCCTCTCCTGGAAGTGCTCCAACAGGTCCATGCCTTTCTTCTGCTGAGGAGCCCAGAGCTGGATGCAGCACTCCAGGTGGGGTTTCACCTCTCTTGACTTGCTGGTCACATTTACGTTGATGCAGCCCAGATTACAATTGCCCTTCTGGGCTGTGAGCACTCATAGCTGGCTAATGTCCAACCAAATAAAACTGGCAAAGTGCACAGGAGAATCACACATCTGATAACTTAAATCTGATTTACATATTTTGGATTTTAAAACTGATAAATTCAAAATGTATGTAGTCATGAATAGAAAAGGTTGACTCCAGCTCGTGACAATAATCAAGCAAATTATTCACAAAGGTGTTCTGTACATAGAATTACCTTTTATTTCTCCTAAGACACTGGCTGTCCTGGACAAAAAATGAAGACTCCAAGGGAATGACAAAGTATTCCAGCCTCCATCTGAGTAAAAGGTAGCCTTTGGAGTCAGCGAATATAAGTGAGAAAACACTTCAGTGGAAGTGTGAATCCCCCAGGTTCAGCAAAATGATAGAGTCATTTAAGTGTGGCTGCTACACTGAGAATGGAAAAAAGCAGAGTAAACTGCCCAAACTCTGTTTCCTACAGCAATAATACATAAGATTACATCTTTTTCTGTCTTTATATGAAGCTGACTGATAATATCAGTTTTTCAAAGTTTTTTTACCTGGTAATTGGTCAGGTGCACTGACATGTCAAGTCTCCCCATTCTTTCTTTTTCCCCTCTTCATGTCTTCTGAATTCCACATTTGGCTGTATGGTTCTTTTGTTCTAAAGTTTAACAGTTATTTAACTGCTTTGAGAATATGTTCTAACATCTTGGTTGTAGAAAAGCTTTACAGCCTTCTAGCACTGTGAGACATTATAGAACATAAACATTTTTGTTAACATCAGTTACATCCTTTAACTTACTTTCGAAAACATTTAAAAGAATTATGTATTATTCTCTATCTTTAGCAAGTAGACTTTGAGAATATAAACGTGAAAACCATTAACCTTTATCATGAACTGAATTTCCAAAGGATTTGTAGAATTATTTGTTTTATTTGCCTTATGGACAGGATTGCGCAAACCATGATTTAAAACAAGTTAACTCTTTTTGTCAACACAGATGAAAATTGGAGGCTTTTCCAAGTGCCTTTTAAATTCAAGGATGTGTGAGCAGTCAAATAACATAGTATGCAGCTGCTAATCAGAAGCTTCTTCTCAGGTCTGCTTATTTCTTCCGTAGATGAGATAGCCATTGGCTAGCTCTTTACACATAAGAAATTGGGATAAATAGCTATTGGATTAGTAATTTGCAGCTGACTACAAACCAGACACTAGGCTATCATATCTACTCAATTACTATGACAAAAATGGAATTAACATTAATGGAGTCAAAAAATCCTAACTCCCCAAATTCCGAAAGAGGTAACAAACACAGGACAATATTTGTTACTGAAACTAGCAGTTAGAAAATGCTGGTTTAATTCTCAATTCTGCCATAAACTAAGCAAGCCATTTACCCACATAATGCCCCAGTTTCTCTGACTGTAAAAATGTGGATAATCTTATTTATACACTCCAGTAATTTCAGATCCCAAACATGAAAGAAATGTCAGAGAAGTGTGAAGAATATTTTTTTTAGGAGAAAACAATATTTGCCCAAAGCAACAGGATCTGAATTTTCAGTCCAATATGGTGGCTCCTAAGTGTTACAATCACCCCATCATCTGTCGATACTATCTGTTAATACACACTACTATGCTGTTTCTGAAAAGTAACTAGTACTGGATGCTTAAAAACTGTAGATTTAAAAAATGCCAGATATTAGCAAGGGGAAAAAAAGTCCATGAATAAAGTTTCTTCTAATTCCCAGGCTGTCCACTTTCTTTTAGAGATATTTTTTTCTGAGAAAAGGGGGTCTGGGTTCCATTCTATTTAAGTTAGTTTATTTAATCTCATGTTCATTTTCATATTAACACATGTGCATTTCACAATGAAAATTAAAATGGAAAGAAATGAAAGCAACATATTTTATCTACGCCTTTGTCTGCTTCCCTTCTTTAAGTTTATACTCCCTATATTAGATGAAAAAAACATATTTGAAAGACCTTCCTCAACATTTTGTGAAGCTTCACATTTCTAAAGCATCAGTCACGAATAGCCCTCTATAAAACACAGAAGTTTCCCATGGTGCAATAATTTTGCAGATTGCATTTGCAAATCCTAGCTGAAAAACATTCCCTTCTAGTCCTCTTGGCATTACACCCACATAATTATCAATGACAGAACCTGACACTGTCTTACCCCAAACATGATTCTGTATTGAGTTATTCAATCAATCAATTTGATGATCATAGTTTTCTGTCAAGGATTGATAACAGTAAAGAGGGTAAAAAAAGTAGAACATCGTCTTTCTTTTACAGTTATTTTTAAATACAGTTTGAAGATTTAATGGAACATACGTGCAGTTGAATAAGCATAACTTGCAATGAAATATTAATTAAACTTTCCTTAAGATTTTCAGGGATATTACTTTTTATTTTGTATTTTTCATTTGAAAAATAACCATGTGTTTTAAATTCTTTGAGTTGATACACTGCATCTAATAGTTCTTTAGTATTTATACCTCAAAGTGCTCAGAAATCATGAAACAGATTTTCAAAATTAAGGAAATTTACTGCAATGGCACGAACTCTTAATGGAATAATAAATCGTGAGTTTATTTCTTTCACTTTTTGATTTTGGAGCACTTAGAATAATTCACAAAATCTTTCTTACCTATTTCTCCCAATAATGGATTAACTGTCCACCTTTTTCCCTCATAAATGAGTCCAGAAGTACTTTTTTAACATGAAAATATTCTTACATATTTAACAGTTCTAGAAACAAGACAAAAAGCAGTACAAACCCACAAAGCACAGTATGGTCTTGAGTACAAATTATGTTTCTAGAACTCCAACACTCTGTCATATGAAAGGAGAAGAGAATAGATCCTTCTCTGGCAATAAGAGAAAGCCAGTAAGAATTATTTAAGTCATCACAACTCAGGCATCTATTGAGTCCTCAAGGTCGCTCAGAGTCCACGTTGTTATTCTTTCAGTGATTACACTGTCATCACAGAGGATTTTCAAAAGAATAATCATGGAGGGTGTTAGTGGCTTCTGGGATCTATATCTTCATTTTACCTTAAAATGACAGCTATCTTAGAAAGTGTTGGCACATACCCTGCTGTCAGTGATTAGTACAAACATTAAGATATATGTGGGAAGAGTGTGGGAGAGACACTTTCCTATCCTGAGGAAAATGAGGGGTTGATTTCTGTATGAAGTATTTTAACCAATCTTAAACCAGAATAATATCTACTCCTAAAGATTTCAAACTTTTAATTGTCTTTCCTATAGATTTCAAACTTGTTATTGTCTTTCAACTGGAAATATCAAAAGATTATTAATATTAATATTAGTTTTAAAAATCTTCCCTTCCAGAACACATCACCCATAAACCTACATATGAAAGAAGAAATCCTTTAAAAAAAAGCAAACTCAGAACAACCCCCAACCAAACTAAACAAAATCTGACTCTCTCTCTGCCTCTTTAGCACATGATATATTGTTATGTTGTTTATTAAAAATTGCTACATGAAGCTGTCCAATTTCCCTATTAATTTTCCTGGATTATAAAATATTTAGAATGAATTCTTGAGATGTTCAGCTTGTCTTTATGGCAGCAGGATTTTCAGTTATATGTAGAACTATCTAAAACCTGTAGCTGGAATTTGAGGAATTTTAAACCAATCACTATGGGATAGAATTTACACTTTTCTTTGTACACTCCAGAAAAAAATGAATCAACTAATGTCTCAGACTAGAACATTCTCTACATAATAGAAGATCAAAGGGCTATAGTCTGAAAAAAGGTATGTGTACCACAATGCAGAGACTTTAAATATGTAATTTTGAGGTTCCTGCTTCTTCAAGTAGAATCCAGACTAGTGTGTGAGGGATAAAACCCCTCAGCATGATGCCTGAAGAAAATTAAATACTGGACTGTCTAGGTATCTTGAGACACAAAAGCTGAAATAAGCTTCTACAAATTTTCGCTTTAGAACTAGGGTGCTTTATTTCACCAAGGTGAATACTTCCTTGAAGGACTGTCTGCAGAAGCTTCTTCTTAAGGCTAAGGTCGGTGACTCCTTTTAAAAAATGAAATGTGCTGTTCTTTGTTTTCAGGAAATGGTTGAGAGAAAGAAAAGAGCCATAGAAAAACTTACAAGTCATGCTAAAGCTAGTGTGGTTTGAGCTTCCTTCTTTGGTTTATGCCACAGACCAGGAGACTGCCATAGGTATTAAAAAACACATAAAAGTTCTTCTGGCCCAACTGGCTTTCCTTTAGATTAAATGGCTTCAACAGGAGGAGTTTACTTTCTGATCAGGGAGGCAGGCGATTTGAACATCCCCAGAGGAAAACTTCACCTTGGTCTTGTGGTCCTGAGTGAGAGCTGTAGTCACTGAGATGCCAGCAGTTTAACATAAATCCTTTAAATTCCATGGGCATTATACTCCATCCTACAGCTACTACAACTACTAGTTCTACTCTCCTTTGGTAGACAGGCATTGCCCCATTCAGTTTGTAGCTGTGGAATATATTTAGACACCATCTAGGAGATGCGCTGCCCCACAGAGTCAGGTCTGAAATATTAGGGTCATTTACAATAATGGAACACAGATACCAAGGGAAGTGGTGGTATAACTTGAGTTTCTTGGACCTCAAAAATTAGTCAGAAATTAGGCAGAGAATTAACAATCACAGTTCAGGCTTTAGACATCTGGCAAAGTCCAAGGCTGCTTTTGATGATCTACCAAGACTTTTATTTTCACTACCTATGTTAAAATTTGAGAGAGGAAAAGGCATTCAGGCAGCACATATGTCACTGGTCAAATATCCAGTTTACTCTCTCTTTAACCTTGCCACTGGCTGGACCTGGAGCTGTAGCAGCCTCATATGAAGCTGGAACTGGCTCCTGAAGTCCACCAGATGACATCCTCTGACTACCTAAATCACAGAAGTCCAAACAGAATAATATAAATATTAAAAAGATGATAATGATAGGGTGTCCTTTTCCCAAAAAGAGAAACTCAGAAAAGTTCACTCAAGATTGCAGGGAACTTTCCACATTTTTCAGTGTTTCAGGGAAATGAAACTGTTTCACAGATTACAGACTGCGGATATTTCAGCTGAAGTTTGAAGACTCTGCATCTTCTGGCTAGGTTTTGTATGCTTTCCAAGGGTAAAAATCCTGTGAAGCTATCTTGGATGTTTAGTGCAGAATTCATTGTGTCCGTGTGTTGCACCAGGGAAAAATAAATCAGTCTGAAATGACCATTAAGCATAACGAAAGTTGGCAGGATAGATTACCAGACTCTGTTCTCATGATATTCAATAGCTATAGCCAGGAAAAGAGACTTGTTTCCTTGAAGTCTCTTCCACTAAAGAAAATGTCTGCCTGCAGACATAACAGCTCATATAAACATCAATATCCTCCCTGAGGAAACAATTAGTGGAATTTCTCAAACAAGCCATTCTTAATCTGTAGATGCCTCAGGGAACTAGATTTACTTGTGAATAGAGTTTTACTCGTGAATAGAGTTTTACTCGACCTAGGACATGCGGATTGCGCCCAGGGCATGGACCCAACATATTTAATTTTATTTGTTTCCTTCTTGGTATTAATTCCTAGTTTGTTGCTATTACTTCTGGGCTCCTTTCTTTTTAGTTTCTCAAGCATCAAGTAATCTAGAAGCAGTAACCCTGAGTTACTAAAAGCTCCTCTAAAATTAGCAGACTAATATGATTGCACAAAGATACAGGATTGATATAGATTTTTTGCAAAATATGGGCTATGAATAGGAGTACTTCTAAAAGGAAAAAAAGTAATGTTAAAAAAGTTTATAAGGACTGTGTTAGAGGCTAGAGTAACTCAGAGACCCTTCCTAAAACAGGGCAAAGCAAGATAGCTAGTGCACACACACATGATACAATGGTATTGGCAGAAAAGCATTAAGAGAAGCCAAAGTACATAGCATACTACTGATATCCCCCAGAGCAGTCTGGGAATGTTGATTTAAATGATTCCCTGATAGGCAATATTTGTTTGTGTAGAAAAAATTTTGTACACATTTTTGCTGAGCCACTTCTTTGTGTCTGGAAACAGATGGATGTCAAGTATTACCATTTATTGAACTGATAATAAATTTTCAGTTTGAAACCATTTAGTTATAAAGAGTGCCTCTCTTTAATGGCAAAGAGTCTCTTGAAAATTGTGGCTTACAACAATTTTCTCATGAGCTTTTTAGGATGACCTTTCCTTCTAAATCACAGTACATATATATATATATAAAGACGCATAGTGAGTCTTGAAAAGCATAATTCAGTAAAGGACTGAAGACTTTAGAGAACAGAAGACCTATTCCCTAAATGATGATTCTCCAGGTATTACAAAAAATGATAGTTTAATCATGAATTGACTCAAAGTAAAAGATTTTGGATTTTTTTTCTTATATTCATTTAATGTCATTTATTGATTTTTGAATTTTGCAACTCCTTTTCCACATTTATTTTTTGATTCCATTTAGCCCAACAACAAGTGCTAGTAAAGTGGTTACCAACAGGATGGAAATTTCAGTATTTGTTAAATTTATCAGCGCCTTTTGTAGGCTTATATTTGGGTTGAAAAATAGCACAGTTTAATTATGATCTTGAAGGTACATGCATCAACGCAACAGAAAAATACAGTTTTAATATGAAGGACCAGCAATTAGTGGTGCCACTACCATCTAGTGGGGATTTTTTTTGCTGCACTGTGGCCACAGTGGTGCTACAGATTGGCAAAGGCAGGGAGATGCCTGCTGATAGATACCTGAATGAGTTCAAGCCTATTTGGTTGCAGAGAAGCAGAGACATAAACATTCAAAGTTTCTCTTTTAGAATGTTTTGTGAACACTTTCTTTTATTATATTAATTAATTTATAATCCCAATGACCAAAACATTTTCTGCTACATTAGTGAAAGTCTCCCTCTTTGTAATTTCCTTATTTCTCCTCTATACTCATTCTGATTCAACATAGTGAAGTCAATACATAGGTTATTTTGTTTATTTTCATTAGAAGAATGTTATTTTGCACGCCATTTCTGAATGTGAGGAAAAGAAAAAGCTATGAAGGATATAACCTATGATCCAAACATCCTAAATCCTATTCAATGACCTCTATCATTAGCCTAAACTATGTCTTTTATAAATAACTCAAAATTTTTCATGATATAGAGAAAAAAAAGATGTGACAAAAGTACTTTGATAACATATTTGAACAGAGTATATAACTTTCCTGACAGTTTTTCAATAGGACTTTGGTGTTGCATAGAAAAGCAACCTTTGCCAATCAGCTGTCACAAACTATGAATAGAAATATGTGTATCTTCCAGCTCCGCTACTGGACAAGCTGGCTTTGTTTGTTCCTGTCATAAAAAATCCTTTAAACAAAAAGGCTTCAGATGAGAATCAGACTCAGCATAGAAATAGCATGACCTCATGAGGTTCTCTTACTCCACAGCACAGTCAATTCTCACCTTTAAAATAGTAATGCACCCACAGATTGCAATAGACCTTTTAAATCTGCTCAGATCAGTTCCTAATATCCTGTATCATTCTTCTGAATTTATTTTATTGATGCTAACTACTAAACTCAGTTGTTAATTTAACAACTCTGGGCTTCAATAAAATAGAAAATTTTCAAACAAAATAAAGGAAAAAAGAATTTTTTTCATCCTAATTTGCTGTTCAGGAAAAANTTCAAGCACAAAAAACAATCCTTCTAAACATGGAATATTTGATATATAGTCTGGACAGCATTTAGAAAGATAAAAAATATTTGAATATATTTCAGTAGTTTTCCTTTTGAAAAGGAAACCTTTCCCATAATTTACCATAACTTACACTTCCAACTCTTAGCGGTATTTATTCCTGTCATATAAATATATTATTTTCTGGCTTTCTTTCTTAAAGCAAAATTAGGATAGCAAATCATAGACTTAACTGAGCATATACAAATTTTAGACTGAAGTTACAGTCTTGTTTAAAATGTTAATATCATGATTCCTGACATAAGAATTTAATTAATCTCTCTAAAAAGTCACAGATTTCTTGTACTGTACATTTATTTTTTAGAATGTATTTTTGGCTTGTAAATCTTTCCAGTTATCAGCATGATATGAATAAGTCCAGGTTAAAATAAAATTCAGGACACTATTCTATAGGTTGACAAATTCCCCATTTATTTTAAATGTTGTGATTTAGAGTCCCATTCAAGTTTTTGTCATGGAACTGTCCTTGATTCCTGCACTGTACTTTTAGCAATGACATTAATCTGTTAACAGTGATATGACTGTCATCTCTAGCGGTGATGGTGAACATTCACAAATAAATGTATACATCTTGCACCTGAAATAAAGTACTTCTCTTTAGAGACTCAGAAGACTAGAAAGGGAAAATATTTAAGGCAAAGAAGAAACACATAAAGGGCTGCTGAAGACCTCTGAAAACAGAGGTTAATTCAAGGAAGGAACAAAGGATTTTTTTCTGGCAGAGAGTAAATCTTTAGTTGCCACATCAGCTGAAGCTGAGAGGAACTTGCTGTACAGGTCAGAGAGGAGACTGTGTTATCTGTCAGAGGTACCTAAATAAGGAAATTAAATCAGGTTCATGAGAGAAGATTGTAAAAGGATGGTGTTCCATTTCTAGAATACCCAAGAGCACCAAGGACATCAAGGTAAACAGTTGCACCGCCAGATTTTCAGAAATTCAATAGAGTCCCCTTGTATGGGTGTGTCAATTAAGATCATGGACCTTAAGTCATTAGAGCCTACATCTGGTGGCCTTCAGGGATCAAGTGAGCCTCTCAGGTCCCAGCCTCCTAGACATGAGGCTGATGTGGCTCCATGTCCCAGGTCCAGGCAGTGTCAAGCATTCCTGTTAGCACACCCACACTGCTAACACAGCTTGCCACACACATCAACACAGAGAGAAAACAGTGCCTTGCGACACACCCATGGCAGCAGAAATGGCACTCACATAAACTTGAACAGCAAGAACTTGATCCAGTTTCTCTGGCTGCTCAGTAATGAAGGCTGCTGGTGGACAAATAAAAGAGAAAACCTTAATGCTCTGGGAGAAGTGCTCAGCAGTAGCCAAAACTTCTGTGTTTTGTTTGTCACAAATCCAAGCCACAGCACTGTATGCGCCACTAATGAGGGAAACTAAATACAGTCCTGCCAGCCCGAGTACAGCATCCCATAATAAATCTTGCTTATTACCATAGCCCCTTTAAGCCATATCAGAAGCTTTAGCACCCCAAAATACTCTTCCTTCTGCATCAATAGTAAGTCCTATACCCACTCAGGCAATCAGCGCTGATAGCATGGATATCCTTATGAAGAGAGGGAGTTTATCTGACTAATCCTGGTGGGGTTTCCACTGGGGTCAATGGTCTAGTGAGTCTTCTCTGATGGTCTTTGGAGAAGCTGGTTCTACAACATCATTTTACTCACTGGGTCATCAGTGCCCATCTGTGTTTTTCCCACAATCCTGGCAGGACAGATGTTTTCCCTGTGATTAGCTTTTATTCACATAACGTAGCACATTTAAAATTAAATATTCTAAATACAGTTAAAACATATGTTTTCACTTGATAATCAGAATAATTGCTGTTTTGATCAGTTGTAATCATCTTCATATTTTTGACTAGTATTTTTACAAGTTAATCTTAATGATACATAATACGGTTTATCATAATTATTGAAAATAACACAATGAAATTATACAGACTTAAACATTTAAAGACTTCCAAATCAGAATATGTTTATATTTTTTAGTGGAAAATTTGAAAATTTATTTTTATTTTTCAAATTCAAAATATTGGAATGGTTTTTGTGGCTTTCAAAGGGCTTTTTCATTTCAGTTTTTCAAAGCCTACAAAACATATGATCAATTAGAAGTTGGAACTCATTGTACACTATGTACTGCTATTTACTGAATAATAAAAATTGCAATTCTCACATTCCACCGTTTAAAGAAAACTGTAAAAGGTCATTTTCATTGCAAATTATGAACATGAGGAATTTTTCAAAACTGGTTTAGATAAAAAATGAAAATTAAATCTGATAAAGAAGTATGTTGTATTTTGTGACATAATTGTAGGGCAACCGTGAATTATTTCTTTGTTAAATCTTTAAAGTCAGAAAATTATATTATTTGCATATATTTACTAAGATTCCTTAACTTCAAACTTAAATCTCCTCAAAATTTGTGTTCATGTTTTTCTACATGGCTTGTGTCATTGGCTTATCCTTCTACATTGCTTACAGATGAGTTTGAGTATTTGCCATACAGAAAATTAATATGGCACAAAGTCAAATTATATTAAAGCTCGCCTTCTATCACCAGAAGCTTTAAAAGCATTTCTGAACTGATGATGCAGCTTTTCAGTTTCTCCTTAGATTTTTCCCATCTTAACTCATGCTACAATGTAGAATGTACACTGACAATTTTAGCAACTTGCTAAACTCTGTTTTTACTTCCTACTTTCAGATCAATTGGTTAAGGATAATTAATAAATAACAGGATTATTTTAACATAAATGCTGTTCCTACAAGGCTATGGACACATTTGGTTGTAATGATATAGTATTTCATCCCTTAAATTACTTGTTTGGTTTTTCAGTCATCAAACACGTCAGTGAAACTAAGGTATACATAGGATCTGATATTCAGCATTTAAATCACAGGATGTCCAATATCTCCCAGTTACCAACCTTTTCTCTCAGGTAACAAGTGACATGATGAGAGGAAATGGCCTCAAGTGTCACCACAGGAGGTTTAGATTACATATTAGGAATAATTTTTCACTGAAAGGGTTAGGCATTGGAACAGGCTGCCCATGGAAGTGCCCATGGAAATCACCACTCCTGGAAAGGGATGTGGCACTAGGAGATATAGTTTAGTGGTGAACATGGTGGTGCTAGGTTAGTCATTGGACTTGAAATCTGAGGTCTTTTCCAGCCATAACAATACAATGATCCAATATCTATTTTAACACCTTACAATCGCTTTCAAAGCCATTATTAGATTTTTTAAACATTTCAGAAGTTTTATCTGTATGTAGTCATTTCTCTTGAAGCTGTTTTACAACTTCTACTCTATCCATATACAGTAGCTTTTCTTTATCAGACTTGTTTCCCAGTCTTTCCTCTCCTGTACTTTCACACTTCAGGCTAAACATAACAACTAATCTGTCTGATGTATATTTTTTTGTCTTACTTACTTTCTTATTTAATTTCCACTGTCCAGTCTTCCTTTGTTACTCAAGTGTTCATTCATTGCTCTTTTCGTGTCTTGTAGATTTGCCTGTTTCACAGGACATCATCCATGTCTCTTCAATTATATTATTATTTTACACAGTCATATACAGACAGACATATAGAGCCATTTAAAAGTATTAGATATATCAGTACAGATTAATTAGCTCAGGTATCTTCCATCAAGTTGTGCCTGAAATCTGAGTTTCTTTATGTAAAAAAATAACCATGATTTGTGTGTGTGTGTGTTTGCATGGTATTGAATAAAACTAAATTTAATTGTGATTAAAATATCACATATTCACTTGAACTTTACCAGCAGTTATGCCTACTGGTACCTTATTAGTCAAACAGCTGATTTTTAAGTATGGATGGGTTTACAGTGTTTTAGGGAATTAGAAATTTATCCTTGATTAAAGCTTTTATGCATGACCATAACAGAGATAATAGAAACTGGCATACTACTGACTTAGCAATAGCAGAATATTTTCTGGATCACATTTATGCTTAACATTATACAGATTTGTAAAAATATTATTGGAATAGCTTCTTCTGTTCTTTATTCCCTAGGCAGTCATACTCATTGATGCCGAAAGTACTGCTTCACTGGTGTTACCAGTAACAGGAAACATTTAAAAAGCTTCTGTGGTATTTTACTTTTTTTTCTGTTTCTTTCAGGTGGAATATGTCTTTCAAGTTTACCAGAGAGTCACAGAAATACTATCTAGTTTGTTACACATTCTTGGTGTTACTTTTCAATCTGAAATCTATATCACTTTTTGAATTTTCTAGGCTTGTTTAAAAATACCAACTTAGTGACCTAATGTGGGTGAACTCTGTGGCTGTCCATGGAAAATCTAGTCTGTGATGCAGACACTACATAATCAAATTACACGCTTTTTTACTCCTCAACCACAGAGCTCCATCCACCCCATGTTGCTGAGCTACAGAGATGTATTATTTCTTCCTTTGCTATTTTTATTTATGTGTGCTTTCTCACAGATCATGGCAAACCTACTTTCAATATCTAGGTTGCACTGCCATGAAACTTAGGTATCCAAATGTTCATAGGTCATGTGTTACTAACAGATTTTCGGGGATGTACAGAAGACTATGAGCTATAGTTCTCTACATTTCTAACTATATTTTGAGATGACTTACTTTAATGAAAACTTTCACTTCACTTTGATTTGGAGAAGTGGAAGAGACAGGAGCAAACCTGTGACATTCAAAGCCCAAGAAATGGTAATGGCATTTGGTGGAAGAAGGAGACATGTCACTAAGAATGAAGGAGGACCATGAAAGAGGGCTGAATTTACTTCAAAATGGGAATGGAGTATTTTATTACTACAGCAGGGAATGAAGAAATAATGATGGTGGAAGAGTAAAAGACGAAAAGAGTGGGATCATAATTGATTCCCAGAAAATGTTATAGGAAGCTTAGCATCATTCAAGGAAACAACCTAAGACAAAGAAATATAGAAGAGAGAGAACTGTCATTCTCTAGAAAAGCAAGTTGGTATCCATTAATGGACTCAGAAAGAATAGTTACTAATAGCTGTGGTATTAAAACGAAAAACTTTGGTCTCCAGGAACATGATCATTTTGGCATATAGTCAGGATGGCTACATCTTACCTTTCCCTTTCCCTTATCGCTTTTTCTTATATATGATACAGACAGCAGGCATCCTCCTCACATGTAAGAAAGTGAATAAGTTCCTTTGGATACAGATTCCAGCTCAGTTACTCATTCAAACAAGCCATACTTCTGAAACTCCCTGACGAAGGAAGGTTTCTTGGAATAGTACACCCCTAATTTAACAGTCTAAGTAGAAACTGGAAATACACATGCTAATCCACAGTCTTTCCTTAGGGTTTTTCATGTGAACGTTATGGCAAAGTAATTGAATGGATGCTGTGACTTATTCATGGATAAAAAGTAAGTAATTCATGTTTTTATTGTTAAGTATTCTCCTATATTGTAAATATTTATTTACTTTATTTACTGTGATATTATTTTAGTGACCAATGTTTATATTTTGAGGAGAACTCTAGGATTCAGAGGCTGATGTCAAGTTGCTCTATCAAATTTTTTATTTTAGTACACACAGTATTAGACTTAGTGTCTTATCTACTATCGCTTCACTGGTTTTACATTACATGAAAAAGATATAGTGACTTTCTGGAGTTATGCTTGTTTGAGAAAGCAGGTTAAGACCATCTTTAACTAGGGTAAGAAATAAATTATCTCTCTATTATTAAGTATGACATTCTATTACTGCAATTGGAATTGGTTCTTTTAAGAATCTATGTATTTTACATTAAAAAAACCCAACAATTCAGGCCAAATAAGAATAGAGTTTAATCTCTTACTTCTAATACTCAAATGAAACAAAGCAGTATTGAATGCTCAGCTGCCATGAAAATCTTTTGAATAACTACTTTTAAAATTAAAACTTACAGATTCAGTATGTTGAAAAGATCTGTGGAATTAGATGCAGAAATCTAATTTGATTGTTGGGAAAATTTATGTCAAAAGAAGATGACCATATGTAGGAGAAAATTACACTTTGCGTTTACCACTGGCTTTTCCCTTTTATTCTAACAACAGACTGTGCCTGAAACAGAATTAATTTCAACTCAGTCCTTAATAGGTACTTAGATGCAACAGTAGAAAGTATGGAATGCAGCTTGACACAATCGTCATTGAGTATTCAGAGTACAATCAGCAAATAGATTCTGTGTGTGGTAAGACACACAAGCCATTATCTAGTCTGTAGATAATTTATTACCCATAAGCATCTAATTGACATACTGTGGGGGTGGGAATAGCATAACTATAAGAAAAACATATTTTATGTGCTAATCTAGTAAGAAGTTGTCAGTTTTCAAAAGGTCGTCATTCTGCAAGACTGTAAAGATGAGAACCTCTGTAGTACTGCTGTAAAAAACAAATGACAGATTGTGATAAAAGACCTTCACCTTGTCATTTATTTTTGCAAGCTATAATTATATAAATGATATTTAAAACATGATATCATTTGTTGGTCTTATTCAAACCCAAATTGTATCTACCAAAACAGTAGGATGTAAGATATATTTACATTTAGGATTTAATATTCACATAGTGACCATATTGGTATACTTTGACATAAATAAAAATATGTTTATCTAATAATATTATGCAAATATATATTATCTAAATATTGTATTACCTATCTTATCATGTAGTTTAGTCACATTTTTCAGTTATTTCCATTATCTTGTTTGTGTTTATGTTTTTGAGAAAATTCACTCTAAATATTTTCTTCTTGGCCTAACAATCAGAAACTACTACACATTACATCTTAGAATCCTTTCAAAAATATTGGAACAACACAATGGGAATTACATGGTTTTCATTTGAAAGATCAGAAGTGAGGCATAGCCATTGGAAGTTCAAAATTGACATAATATAGATGATAAAGTATGATAGAAGCTTAATGTTTCCATCTCTTACTAGATTAAGCTGCAAATCAGGACTGGATTACTTTCCCTGGTTGACATGCTGGCAAACTATTTTTGTGACTCAAAGATGGTTGCACTCATGAAAAATGTTTATGGTCTGTATATCCGCCCTATATTTGTATACCTGTCTCTATATGTAATATATAACTAATAAAATATTGACATTTTGAAGGAATATATCAAAATTGTTGTGGAACCATTAAAATTGTTTCTACTGCAATCAGGAGGAGAAAAAAAAATGGAAGGGATTAAAAAATGTCTAGGTAAACTGTTTTATACGTTAGTGTTTTGAAAATAAGTATTTCCATTTCTAGTATTATCTAGAGGTATATTTGATTTTAAATAGTCCCAACTGCTAATTTCCTGAAAGAACATGAAGCTTGAGGTGCATGTCTTTGTGACAGGTTATGGTCCATTTATCAGTGAAGCATAAATAAGTCTTTGATGAGTGTAAAAACAAATATCATTAGAAAGAGTTCTCATAACATAAGCATCACATAAAGATTTTAAATTGCAGACACTGACCTGAAATAAACATATTTTTAAAGGATGAAATCTTTTACCTCTGAGAAAGCAACTCTGTACAAACCATTTTTCTTAGTATTATTTCTCTCTCTTTTGGGACACATCTGTTAAAGTATTATTAGTTTTGGCACTTTCCAACCTCCTCGTGGTTGAATTTGTCATCTTGATTCTGTTGCTAGAGAATGTGTGTGAAATGTTAACTACTTTCAGTACATAGACTTTCATTTATCTGTTTCTTGAGGTAAACAAATCAAGTAGTTTCATTCTCTCTTCATGGGAAATTGCTCTGTGCACTTGTTCTTTCTCAGTAGCCCTCTCTGAAACTCTAATCCAAACTCAAGTTCTCCTTTGAGGAAGAGAAAGCGGACCTGCATCTCCAGTATTCTAAAGGCATAATCACCTTTTACACCCTGCATTCATGTAAGCTGATTATTCATTTGACTGAAATTGCTCACTGAGCTGTTGTTTCCACTGAGCTGCCTGCAATGGTGCCCAGGCCCTTTATTGAATTAATAGCAAAACTTTATAACCTTATAAAGTTAAAGAATAAACCCATTTACTTACTCTTCAGTATGTGTTTATCAACATATTTTGTCTTCATCCTGATTCACTTTCCTCAAGTGGTCACTTCAATGTTTTTCAGAAGCTTTTCTGAACTTGGTTAATCAAATTGGCTCAAACATTCTACTGAGCTGTTTTCATCTCTTGGCACCATAAAGAGTATATAACTTTGATCACTTAGAGAATTTTAGGATGCTCATTAAGAATATACGTATCAGCATAATGATATTACCACACTCCTATTAGGCTTTGACTGGCTTCCATAAAAAATGACATAACCTTTTTCTCTGCATATTTTGGGGATAGAGATGATGACATTCTCTATTGGATAATGGTGGAATGAGTCTCAGTGAATCTAATTCAGTAATGACCAATTTCAGTAGGGTACTACCTACTGTTGAAGGACTGATTTACAAAATCTATCAATCTCACTATTATTTTTCATATTTGAACAGTACTCAATTTTTTACCATGTGAAAACTATTGAAATTTAGAAGAACCTTATTCTCAACTGGGATGAAAAGTCAAAGTTTCAAAATTTTCAAAGGCTAATCTTCATTTTCTCCAGTCAAAAGTGTATTTTGATGTAAAACAATATGATTCAAAAACGTCAAAACAATTTTTACAATTTGAACTTTTCCTTTTGTATAGGAGTTAGTCCAGTTAACATTTTGAAAAGTCAAAATAGATAAGAAATATTAATCCAGATCTTTTACTTTTTTTTCCCTGAAGTGAGAAATTTTACAAAATAAGGCTTTGCCTATGAGAAAAGTTATTTTTTTAAAAAAATTCGTTATCTGTTTCCTGTAGCTATTTTCTGATAGGAAAGCATGTTTTAGAATTGTAACCCTGGACACATCAGTGTCAGAGCAGCTGCAGTCTGGAAATACCAGTGCTAATTATGTCTTAAAAAGAATGAAGTTCAATGACTGTCTCATTCAGCTTTGGAGTCTGGAAAGCTACAACAAACTCTCTTTGACAAGGCATTAAGTCCTGTTGCTCTTATGACATGGCATTATATTCCCAAGCAAAACATAAAAGTTTCGTGGTTTCAGACTCTATTCTCTACAGTATTCAAATTAAGTGGGCATTAATTTCCACAAGTATGCTGATCAGGATGTCCAAATTTCATTTATACCATAAGATCTTCTATTAGTTATAATGCACTTAATAAATTTCTTTGCCTTCCTTTTTTTTTGGCAGCACAACTCCTTTTGTCTCGTTCTCCTCACACTGTTAGGCTCTTCTTGTGTAAATAGTGCATCTACTGGCAGTAGCTTCTATAGCAAAGAGACTTGCTTGACTTAAAGCTTTGGGATGACTATCAACCCTAGTCTCCAACTACCTGTGCCTTAAGACTCCTAACAGGTTGGGCACTTTCACTTTGGGCGGAACAGTTAAAAGCCAAAGTTTGTAAAATAATCTCGATCCTATTGTAAATGAAATTTAGCCCTTAGGGATTCAGAACAATTTCTTTGAGGAAATCATGAATTAGCTTACATTTGCCTGCTTCTCATACATCTTTTGTGCAACAAGTGGTCAAAAAGATACTTAAAATATCAGACAGTCTTCAGAGGGTCCAAAGGAGAACCACAAAAGGTGATCAAAGGACTGGAGGACCTGCACTCTGAGGAAAGACAGAAGAAATTATGTCTTTTCATCCTGGAGAAGAGAATGCTCAGGTGGAGGGGGCTCATCATAGATTTTCAGTACTTAAAAGGGTGGCTGAAAAAGGAAAGAAAGGCAATCCCTTCACAAGGAACAATACAAGGAACAAGAGACATCAGGTGGAACTTGCATTGTGTGATATAAAAAAGAAATTTTTCACAGTGAGAAGAATTGACCACTGGAGCAACCTACCCAGGGACATTGTGGAATCCTCATCACTGAAGGTTTTTGAGACATGACTGGACACAATGCTAAAGAAACTTTTCTAGGCTCTCTTGTCCATTAAGGTTTGACCAGAGGATCTTTTGAGGTCCCTTAGAACCTGGGCTGTTCTCTGGTATCGAATGTAACTGAGTGCTTCACTTTGTTTTTTAGTCTTTCATTTCCTTATAATACTGATTACTATTCAATTCAGCTAAAAAAGATGGTGTAGGTTTTTATTGACTGCATGAGTGCCTTCTTAGGGTGCATTTCTGAAGGACATGGCATGCAAGCAGAAATCCAAATTATCATCATAATTTCTGAGCATACTGTTTCAATGATTAGCAGGGGTTCTGTTATCTCCTGATCTTTGATGTCAGTTAACTGGACTATACACAAAGCTGAACCTTTCACAAAGGTTTTAAAATTTTATCCTATTTGAGTGAGATTATATTCCATGAAGGATACTTTCTGTTATAGGACATATGTTTAAAGGCTTTTTAAAGCCTGTTTTGCATAAAACAAGAGAATACAGAAACCCACCTGTTTTCCTATTTCTGCTTCTAGGAGGCATAACTTCATCTGCAGGTTTATGTAAATTTCTAAGGGATCTTTAACTTTTCTTGCCTTTCCCTTTTCTCATTATTAATCCTCTTTTCCTTTTCCAGTGAAAATTCAGCTTATCTCAGTGTTTGCATAGCACTATGGCATTTGACTTCGTCAAAGCTATGTTATAATGTCTAAAAGTGTGTCCATGGATTTATGTGAGGTGTATCCTACTCTCTACTCTGTCCCTGTATTTGTTGTCTTGATCTATGAAGCCATGAAGATAATACGATTCCACTTAGGAAATAGAATCATCTTATATGTCGGAAAGTGAGTGTGACACCTAAGTCATGAAAGAGCAACTACTTCTTCCTGCATTCCTGGGGAAATCCCATTCCTATTCCTAGAGAAGCTCTGTAGATGTAAAAGAGTTGAGCATTAGGACAGTTGCTGGAAAATTAGAAATAGAAAGAGTCAAGTTTCCAAACACTGAAGTTTCTATAGCAACTAACTCTTTCCATAAGTATTTTGTGGTTGCCTTTGGAGATAACTTCAGGTGGAAAACCTCTTTAGTATTTACAATGAAGTATCATTGGAAAACTTTGCACTTTTCTCAGAGAACAGATCCAGTCAAATGATAGTATTGACTATCTACTACAATTTCCAATTATTATATCTCTTAAAGCAGAATTGAAAAGCCGTGTCTGGGCTAACAATCAGAACAGATGTAAATTTTGGGAGTATAGCTTTGGTGATTTTATATGTCTTAACTTGCCACTGCGCCAAACAATGTGTAAAGGTCTACTTTGATTTGAATAATTTTTGTATCTGTTCTTGTGCAATGTGCTTCTGTCTCTACTAAAAGACTTGAAAGTTGCCTTAAAAATAGCATTGAGAAACACCAATTAATAATTTTTATGGCAAGTATTGTGCGTACAGCCGTTCTAAAGCCAGAATAAATAATGACACAATGTTTTGTCTGCTTCAAATGTACATCAGAAACCTTTTGCCCAGTATGTTCTGCCTTCTCAGTCTAAAATGAGGAAATAGAAAATGGTTCTCCAGTTTATATAATCTTTTGAATTTTTACCTGTCTGTATCTTTTACTGCATAACTTGTCAGTCAGTTTCAGGTTAGTGATTTAGTGGGTTTTTTGGTTTGATTTCAAATATCGCTGAACAATAGACACTCCTTTCCTGGATTTACTTTCCCCCCCCACCCTTTTTTCTGTTCCTACCAGTTGAAAATTAAGATCCTAATTTGAATCCCCTGCATGATAGCATGTTGCAGTTGCACAGTCAGATCGACCTATATGGCAGCAGTATTTTCTCTATGAAACCAAATAACAGAATGCTGGACACCCATTTTTCCCACCATTTTCAAGTTCCTTAATGGCAGAGAAAGCAATTGTGCAATTCCCAGAGCAACAGCCATAAACTGTTCAGACATGGTAAAAATAATTAAACCTGCTTCAGTGGTGAATAAAATTGAACATAGAGAAGCTTTAATGTAAATCAAGTTCCTACTGAGGTGTGCTGATTACTACATTCACTTAACTTTCAGCATACTTCAGACTTAACTGAAGACATTTTATTAGACTTTGAATCTTAAGCCATGTCATTACTATTTCACACAGTTCAGTTTGCCTAGAGCAAACAAAGGATATGTTGTTTTTTATTAATGAAGTAGAAAAACTTAATTGAAACACTTCAAAGACAAAAGGAAATAAAAGTAGACTGAACCGCTACATTCAGTCTTTTGTAATGATCTCAACTATTAAGAACAGGACTGCATGACTAAGGATTCGGTGGTTTTGAATCATAAATATAACTAATTTTCAGCCAAATACTTTAAATCAAAATAATGATAAAAATCTAGGCTGACATCAAGGGGAAAAAACAAATTTGTTAAAGATTATAAATTAAGACTTAAGTGTTGTATTATCTTGTCCATCAAAACTATTCCCTTTTTGTTCTTTTGGGAGCACTTTTGGAACAGAATTGTAGGATTTGACTCAAGGCAGCATTTTCATAAGTGACAGTTGACTGATATACAGAGACATGAAATTAGATGCTCCACCAGAGAATAGCTTCCAAAACTAATAGAAGCACAAGGAAAAGCCTAGGAGGAAAATTTAACAGATGCTTACTCCAAATTGTAATTTTTATTTTCCCCGATCTGTAGCTTTGTATCAATAGGCTTTGCCTCCTAAGGGAAACCTTCCTTCTGCAGTGCCCAGACTACTAGATGTGGTGGTGCTCATATGCTCATGCTCACACCCCGAAACTCTATCTTGGAGACCATGATTTTTCTTCTTCTGTTCACTCTTCTGTTCTTCTGTTCACTCTTTATTACCTTTCTTCAGCGTTCCTCTGCTTCTCTATTCTCCAGAAGCACCTGAATAAGCCAGTAGAGGAGTCAATTTGTACTGAAAGCACATGAACAACTAGAATACCTCTGTTGCCCGACAGTAGCTCTCAACATGATATTTTGTATTCAGTAAAAAATGCATCTTCATTCCACTTAAACTAGTATCAAAATTCCTAGTTGGTCTGGTAGTTAGTGGAAAAAAGAATAACTCTTCTTTAACATATTTGTAGTGGTTTGGGAAACATTGAGTAAAACGGACCTGTTTAAACCCAGCTGAGGATATGGTATTTTCTAGGTGTCTTCTATACGGGACAGTTGCTACTCCAGAAACAATCATTGTACAAACAAGGGCAAGAATACACACAAAAGAGTCACTTAGTTGTCATTCCAGATGGCGTTGCAGTTCTGAAACCCCCCATAAGCACTTCTAATACCTTCTCTGAAAAGGAGATGTGAATAAACACCAAATACAAACCATACGTTAATCCTATAGAGTATAGGTGGACTTAAATACATATGCAAGTTCTTTACAAAATTTATGGCCTGGTATGTGCTCTTCATTATAAATTGTATTTGTTTATTAATTTAGGCCTACATGTTCTTGTTTGTGTTGTTCCTTTGTCTCCATTAAGTTTACCTATTAAGCTAGCCCTTAGGGGGAGAAAACCCTGAAAAGTAGCTAACAAATATTATTTCATAATTGGAGAAGCCATTTCATTTTGTCTAGAAAATGCAATAACTATGTTAGCTGGAATATATTAGGACACTTGTTTGAAGTCATGATTTTAGGGTTTCTCAGCATTATGACACAAAAAATATTTCCTTCCCCATCAAAATTTCAAGCATTTAATGTTCTGGTTTACGGCACAGGTATTATTTTCTGTTCCTTGAAAAGAAGCTATTATGATTTATTATACCAAAACCGTGGAGCACTACTAACTCAAATGTTGTCAATTCCTGTGTACTAAAAAGCCACATGTCATTTTTGTCAGCAGTGATTATTGTCTATGAATTCATGATACTCACTTTCCTAAATTACGTCAACCAATTTAGCTCTTACATAAATTACTCATGAAGCTCCACTGGAGATTTAGACTACCTACATACTGTCATTACATGTAAATCTATTTCTTACTTTGGTGGAGTTACTGTCATACACTGCTATTACTGTGAAATGTTATAAGCTGTGTGTAGCAAGTACAGTGTAGCTTGTTCTTTGTTTATGTTTATGTTATTGGTCTCACCCAAGAACCAAAAAAATTATATGATAGTTTTAGAACTGCAAATGTTTTTCCCCTGAGCATAGCCCCTGTCAGGCCACTCAGAAGCAAAAGACCTGTGCAACATCTGTTGTTCAAAGAAGATCAAAGCCATTCTAGGTCTTAAAAATATGGAAACATAGAAAAGAAAAATAAAATAAGGACTGCATTTTTGCCCTTCACCACTTGCACAATCCTTTTCAAGTTTTTAAATAATTTTATTTTTAAAGAAGCATTCTTGTTTCTTTGAGAAACCTGGTTTACAACTTTCAGATTAAAACAGTACTTGTCAATATTAATAGTACCTGAGAAGAATTTACAAATTAAAATCATCTCTTAGCACCTATACTGATTAATGTAGGCTTACAAGAACTGTTAGCCAATTGCTGCAAAGTGAAAAATAGAAGCTATAAAATTCCAACATGCGTTTAACAACTGATTAAATACTATTCTATGTTAACAGAAAAAGAGAAAATAGTCAAAGAGCATTGTGAAAGTGCAAGGGAATTTATTATTAATATGAAATGACAAGGCAAAACACTTTTGAAATTTCAGTTTAGCTTAGAAAGAAGAATCAAAAGAAGGGAACTGGAGACAACAGAAGTAAATTAGAACTGATTGCAAGAAAAAAAATTTTACACAATAAATGGAAGAATTTTTTTAGATCTGAATTTCAGTCCAAGGGGACATCTACTGAGATAACTGAAGAAGCTTAAATTGCAGTAAGGCAACCCATGTGGAATGAAATCAAAGTGAATTTAATGGTATAGGAGCTCAGGAACAGCCTTAACTGGATTATAGAAATGATCTAGTTCTAATATTTATTTTGTTAATTCCACTAAAC
This sequence comes from Sinosuthora webbiana, assembly GCA_013397395.1. Lineage (NCBI taxonomy): Eukaryota > Metazoa > Chordata > Aves > Passeriformes > Sylviidae > Sinosuthora > Sinosuthora webbiana. The sequence goes on from VXBN01002165.1 coordinate 465,484, forward strand.
CTTTCATTATTTTCAATGAGATTTCTTTCTCCCAGAGTCCTAGCATACCATGTTGTAATGATGGATAAAAAATATAAAGGAATCAAGTGAGAAATAAAATCAGGAGGATGGGTGTTATTTTCCATTTGAACAGCTGGCATCTCCACAAACCAAACAGCTGGAGGTTTTGTCTGATAGGTAAAAGTTTACAGGAACAGAATTTCATTCACATCAGATATAGAATATCTTCATGAATATAAAATTAAACAGGAAGATAAATTGTTTACAATGAAAATTTAAATAATCTGTGCAGTTTTGAGGAAAAGAGTTGGATTAATTCAGTCTCTGTGCAATGGTCAATCAGTTTAACTACCACCAAAGTCTGTATTTGTGCAATTACTTGATGTCTGATGCAGAATATTAAGAGCAACAGAGACAGTCAATAGGAAATTAAAGGCACATTGAGAGTTCCAAAGGCAAGTTGTCCAATTAGTCTGCAGTGCCTAGTACTGCCTTTGCCAGAGCACAGTCAAGTGGAGCAGCTCACATTTTAATTAGCTGAACTTATTTAATTTGCAGAATATGACCATAATTAATTAACTCAAGATTTGCCTTATCAGGTATGGTTCTAGGTGCAATGTTTCACCTGAGAAATTGTATTTGATTTTGTTTGTCTTGGGACAGAATATAATATCCGTCTTCACTTACTGATGCAACAAACATTATACCTCAATATTTTAGTAAATATTGACTTCATAGAAGAGACCTAGAAAATTAGCTCATTTTGATTACATTATTTCAAATTATATTGTCATACTACAGCAAATCTAATGTAATACTATAGATATTAATCTAAACATCCAAAGCTCTTAATATTTCCTATCAAATTATCCTATTAATTATCCTATTAAACATATGTGGATCTGGCAACAGAAATTAAATATTTACTTCAGAGATTTTTTTAGTCACAGGTTTCACTGTGTTTTTGACAGCACTGAAACAAAAAAAAAACAAACTTGATTCATCTATTTTTTTTGTTTCAGTGAACAAGGGCTCACTTTAGCAGATGTGATGACAGCAGTGATGTGCCTGCTGCATGTAGCATAGAGTAACAGCATCTTCACCAGCAAGACAAGAATTGATATGGGATCTACCCCAGATGTTTTTATCATTTTTTCATTAAAGTCAGCAGAACAAATTGCATGAAGGGTTGATATCACTCCACTGTAAACTTAGCCCTGTTAAGTTAAAACTCTGAGGTAACATAATTCTTACAGCTTTAAAGTTTGTGTTCTCCATGTTAGATTTTTGTAGAAGCACATGAGAAGCTGTCACACAGCCTATTTGCATTGTCTGAGAACTGATAAAAAAAAGAAATGGTATGAAATTTAATGTAATGCAATTACATGTCATTTAATATTATGTGACTCTGCTTTTCAGGGCATGTGACTGAGTCTCCTTTCCAAACACTTAACCAACACCATTAAAGAGTTGAATCATGTGAGAAGAAAGCATTTTGCAAGTAGCAAATGCTATTTGATGGTAATGGTATTTAAAAGGTTTTCCTCCCCTGCAAAATCCATGATGAAATTCTCTGAGAACTATTAATATTCAACTTCTAGTTGTAAAATCTTAACATAGTCATTTGAGGCTATGTGGTCAAAAAAAATGCAGATCACTTTTAAATAAAAAGACAGATTTTTTTCTATCCATTCAGGATGATTACTGGTGGGGGGTTTGTCATGGATGTAAGTGCTGAAGGGTAAATTAATCTGGGGCTTCATCACAAGAAAAGATGGAGAAATACCTTGCAGAAATAAAACAGTAAATTTCCATGGGGAGCCTTTCAAATGCTTTATAAAAATGACCCATTGAGAAACTACTGTGCTACTTCATCATCATCTATGGGACAAGAAAATTATATTTCCATCAAACACTTGCAGTAGAATAAAGCAATTTTAATGAAGAATTATAAAAAATTCAATGCCTCCAGCTTTAAAACTAATTATTGGATTTTCTTTATATCTCACCCTGAAATTTCTTATTTTGTGACAGCATTCTTTTTTCCTTCATATTACTTCTGAAATATTGTAGTTTATAATGCAGCATAATTAACTACACAATGTAAATTTAAAATACTGTCCTAATTTTCTAGTCAACTTGGTGATGATTGCAAAACAGCTGTTGTGCACTATATTAACACTTTGTAGCCATGTTTCCATACACAAAATATGAGTTATATCTCTGCTTTGTCATAGTACAGTCACTCTCTAACTTCAAACTGCACAAAAACCTCAAAGATATAAATGATTGTTCCAGATAGTCTAAGTTCTGATACTTCTGAGAAACAGATGAAAATTGGTTTTATAGAAGAGCTGCTATGTTTAAGATAGCACCGAAAGATATGTGAATAACTGATTTTTAAAATAGAAGAGGGAACTAAGATAAAAAAAAAAAAAAAAACAAACTTGAGACATTTTCTTTCGAAATTCTCTGAACAATAGCCTATTTTTGTGTATTTTCCTAAATGGCATTGTGTATTTTCCTCTACTTTCTGTTCCTTGCCATTATTTTACAAGTAATTTGAACAAGCTTAAAACTGCATGCTTCAGTAATTAAGTTGCTTTGCTGGAGGACCAGTTTTGTGTCATTCAAGGCAGACTTTATAGCTTAGTCATTCCTCCATGACTGAGTTGAAACACTGCTTTCAGTCTGTTTTTTCAGCACATTTTTGAGTGCTGTCTCTGTTTTTCTTTCACAATTCAGTGCAGAACCTCCCACAAGCTTGGACATACTCCTCTTGGATCTTTACAATCCATCCCCTCCAGAATGCATATTTGAACTACATAGATATGTGTTTGGTTCTGAACTCTGAGAGTGTTTCAGAATTTTTGTTTAGACAGCCTCAGAACAAAACAAAGACCAAACACAGGCCCGCATACATACATACATACATACATACATACATACATACATACATACATAAATGTTCTTTATCAGCTTCCTTTTTGAGTAGTTTATTACCCTAAGGAATTACCACTTCATCTTCTTCCTTCTTCCTGGATGTAAGAAATATGGAGAAACTGCCTTTTGAGAGTCCTGGTTCATCTTGTTGCCTCTCTGAAATGAGTGATGAACAGCTCACAGCACTGCAGACACTTAGTTACTCTAATTTTTTTGGTAGGAAGTCTTCTGCTTTCTAAAGACTTGCTCCCTTACACAGACACAGATTTTTCTGGTTTCTGACCTTGCTGTTTAGATAGTATTCTGTTGTTGCAATTTTACCTCTACCACCCACCTCAATACTGATGATTTATTTCAGCTATAACATTGGGTACATCTCTAGAGTGCTCTCAATGAAAATTTTGCACAAATTAAGACTGAAGCAGAGTGAAGACTCTCCATAAAGACAACACTGTAAGATGTATTAAAATAGATAGAAGAGTAGCAGCTACATTCCACAGCCCAAGAGCAACAACTGAGAAATAATTAGATCTAAGGAACAACTTACCAGGTTGTTTCAAGAACAGCAACGGATTTAACAGCAGCTGGTTCCCACACTTTTTTACCAAGTGCCCCTACACATGTTACTGCCCTGTGTTTACCATAGATGTGCTCAGATCCATCTGCCAAGCAACCTTTCTAACACAAGAATGAATGATCTGTGGGACTCTAAAAGAATCTCTGGAAATCTGTAGAATTTGGAAACCCTACCCTATACAGAATCAGGTGTGAGGGAACTATGCTTTTTTTTTTTTTTTTTTTTTTTTTTTCCTNTTTTTTTATTATTCCATTTATTTTGTAGATGGACTGAATGTACCTTTTCCTTATAAGTGTGATTTACAGTCATCTAGAGAAACATGGGGAAGTATGTAATGCAGATGCAGCTCCCACTGCCCAACTAGACAGTAACTAGAAGAAAGATATTTTGCCTGCTGTCATTCAGGTATGCCTACCTCCATGCAGACAGAAGAATTCTTACACCACTATCTTTCTGTGCACTCTTGGCTATGTCCTTGAAGTATATTGTCTGAATAGTTAAATCTGGAGTAATGGCTTGCTCCTCCATCTGTGAACTGCCAGTTTAGGAGCACTTTCTTTGATTCTGTAATCCTTGGAGATCACATACATGTTATGGAGTAATAAGTTCTAGAGGCAATAAAGAAATTAAAACAGACAGCAGTAAAACACTTCAGGAGTGGGATCAGAGAAAAGATTGCAAAGTCATATACCTTCTAAGCACTGTCATATAATTCACAATGTTGCTCTTATTTTGAAGAAAAAGAAAGATGTTCGGACAGAGGCTCTTAGAGGAGTTTGTAAGAACAATCAATTTCTCATAGAAAATCTGAAGAAATAACTTTTCATTACTAATAATTTTAACAGACAGGAGTGACTTTAGTAATATCTAAGGAATTAGCCTTCTTTGCCCAGCAGTAAGTCCATGTTCTGCTTTTTTTCTGGCATGGAGCTCATTTTCTTCAGAGTAGCTGATACGTGGCTATGTTTTTGTCTGGTGCTGGAAACAGTGTAGATAAAACAAGGAAGTTTCTGTTACTTCTGAGCAGCACTGGCAGAGTCACAGATTTTTCTGCTCCTCACCCTGCCCCACCAAGGAGGAGGCTGGGGATGACCAAGAAGCTGAGAGGGGACAGAGCTGGGACAGCTAAGCCTAACTGACCAAAGGGATATTCCATAACACGTGACGTCATGCTCAGTATATAAAGCTGGGGAAGAAGGAAGTGGGGGGCAACTGGAGAGATGGAATTTTTCTTCCCAAGTCTTAACACGTGATGGAGACCTGCTCTCCCAGAGATGGCTGAATACCTGCCCATGGGAACGACAAAGCATGTGGACTAACTACGATTAGAAGTGAGGGAATTGTTTGACCAATAGAGTAAGGGAACTGTGTAGCCAGTGAGCATTAATTTCTGTGATTGCTAAGATGTATAAATGGTGAAAATTTTGAGCAACCCACCCAAGGAATGCCACTGGAACCAAAGGTGGTGCTTGCTTGATCTATCTCTCTACCTCACCTTTATTGTTAAATAAATCCATATTATTGACTTCAATTTATGGTCTATTTTGTACCTTAATTTGAGCAGGGGCACCTCTCACCAACTGGGTCTTAACAAAAGGACATCTCTGAAGCATAGCATCAGTACTTGTATGGCTCTTTCCATAAAAAGCTTTCAAAATTATTGTCCTAGTTTCTAACAAACCAGGGGAGAACCTCCAAAGGAGTCCCCCAAAAACAAACCTCCACCGCCCCTTCCCCCTCCCCAGCCCTGGGTTTGGGAAGGAATTTCTTGGAGGAAAGTGGAAAAAACCTGTTTATTGACAAATGGAAAAAAAAAAAAAACACTCCCCTCACAAGGTAAAGGAATCTACTCAAGGTGAACGTGAAGGGAGGGCGCAGAGCTTCTTTCGCGGGCTCCGGCGATCCCAGAGGTTTTTGGATCAGTTCCGGAGTCGGTCCGATGATCTTCAAGGAGGATAGAAAGGCAAGAAAAGAGAGAGAGAGAGAGACAGGCAGCAGGCAGCAGGCAGCAGGCAGCAGGCAGCCAGCGAGGAAGAGAGCGAGCAAAACCAAGCCCGCAGCAAAAAGCAAGCAAGCAGCCAAAAGCAGCCAGCCCCAGAGTCAGCCAGCAGCAGCGAGCCAAGCAGCAGCCCCCGCCCCCCCGCAAAGCCGCCCGCCGGAAAAAAGAGGGGCAGAGGTTAGACACAACAAAGTAGTCATGATTGGGATAGCCCCGTTAAACTAGGACAATTATTCTGAAGACTTTAATATTAACTGGTTTTGTTTAAAGCCAGGAAAGTTCATTTTCAGTTCATCCTTGACTTAACCAGTCATGTGGACCACGCTCCTCTTTAGTCTGTGCATTTCTTTTATCTAGGCCAGAATGAACATGTCACATTATAAATATTTTAGAAACTTTGTTTTCTGACCCTGATGGCCTACAGTAATTCTTAGTTTTGAGGTGATCATTTGGATGTAGCAAATAGACCCTTATCTTTCACAAGGCTTTTATTATATTACCTATATCATAAAAATAATTTGGCATATACAAAAAACCTCAATGAAATATCAAACCAAATGTTAGAGGCAGGAAAGAATACTGAAAGATAAAGCCCAAGGTAAAATGAAATACAAGTCTCAAAACAAAAAGCCCAAACTATATGTTTAGAAAAGCTGTGGTGTTCAAAAGTAGACTGTACATACTGAAAACCGTCAGTAGCTGTTTTATCCCAGTGAAGTAGTAAGTGTTATTCTGCTTAACAATGAAAAAAAAAAAAAGATGAATCTGTGGAGCAGTCATGAAATGATTCCTCCTCTTTTGAGATTTTCCCTAGATCTTAAACATGAAATCAGTCCTCATTATACCCTATAGTGGAATTCCATTAGAGCCTTAAGAGTAACTCCCGTTCCAATGAACAGGAACCAGTGGCAGATAGTTTCTCCACCAAGGCCAGGAAAGCTGTGCAATCACCAAAATCTGGACATGCTGACCCCGAAATATCAATTCCTCCCTCCTCAACACCACTTTTAAATTCCTGTAATTTGCCTCTTGCTTTTTTTCTGATCCAAGAATTTGATTCAAGAATTGTCATCACATTGTTGCTACCACCACCCTTTCACAAGCCCCTGTCATAAGTAGATATGACCAGCAACCACAGGTTAGGGATGGCTAGAAAACACCTTATTGAGTGGGAAATGTGGTCTTTAGCCAGTATGATTTTGGTAAAAGCTGTAACCGACATTTTCACAACAGAAAATGATCATAGCTCCATAGATCCAAACTATATTCTACACTACAGTTTAGATAATTGCGCCTGAAGATAAAACCAACATAAAGAAATCTGAGAGACATCACAAGTGTGCTACCTGCAACTTAATTTTTCACCAAAGAATAGATTGATGCAGTTAAACAGAAAGTGTGCTTTGCTTTTTTTTTTTTTTCCTTCTTTTCTGTGCCTCACAAAATTGTTGTGATAATATCTACCTCACATCTTTTACTGATAAGGATTCACATAAACTCTCAGGGAGCCCATACAATTTACAGTGTAGCAATATGTGCTAATAGTTTTCTAAATTATTGTGTATTGTATTCAAGATGATTCAAGAAACTTTTAAAACTCTTAATTTAAATTCACTTAATGTTGAGAATTAGGCAGAATAATACCTTTTGGAAATTGAAGAAAAAGATTTTATTTCTTTTTGTTGGTATTAGGGACATTGCATAGAAATTCAATATTTCCTTTCATTGATACTTAATTGTTGGGAATAAGTTTCCTATAACAGAACAGTGGTCTGAAACATCATGACAATATCTAAGTGACTTCTAATATTGATAATTACAGCAGATAAAACATCTAGACAACTATTTATCGTGTGAATTTTTATTCAAGACCCTATCTGCACTGTTATATGACTTCTGTTTTGGTAGCATAGACAGTGCTGATTTTATGGCTTTGAAATAGGTGGATTTTCTTTCAGTGGAGTAAACAGGTAAGCGGAGATACGCTTTTGCTTCTTACAAAAAGAAAATTACAACTTTCTTAATAGAAAGATCACAGCAGATGCTTAACAGGGAAAGTGTCATGGTATTTTTCACTTTGTGCAGATTACATAACACATAGAGCAGATATTCTTGAATCCAAGGCCATAATCATTGTTGGAGATGGTCAGTATGTAACTGACGTTGTAAATCCCAAGTATTTTCCTGCCACAGTTACTGCAAGACATAGTTATACTTAATGCACACAAAAATCCTAAATCAAACGCAGCTACAGTTGGTTTGGTGTTGGACTGAGTTCAACAGAAACATTTCATAATATCCCCCATTTTTTGAATCTTCCTGCAGGCATAAAAACCTGAATTCAAAGAGAATTAATTAATGTGCTCTGTTGTTATAGAATAATCATTAACAAATCTACTTTTTATTACATAGATCAGCTCATGAGCATATCTAAAAGACCAAATCAACAGATGCTTAAATGTGGATGCCTTGCTAATAATAAAAGCAGATTAAAATTTCTCAGTTCCTTAACTAAAGGCACAAAGCCTCAAGAAATCCAGCTGTTTGGAGTTTTTGGCTGTGTATCATGCACTTAAGACCCGGATGAATGAATTCACATCACTTGAATTCATGTCCCTCAACTGTCTAGACCAATGGCCATCTCTTAGCACAACAGGACATGTTCACTAGGTTGGGCCATTGCTTCAGGACAGATATGTCAAGAAGTGGCTAGTTTAGATGTGTAGCCGGCAAAATACTTTAAATATCTTCCTTATCCACAAAGGTCTTAGAGTAGAATGTCATCATTCACTAAATCATTTCCTTTAAACCTACATGCCAGACAAAGAAAATATATTCAGAAGCAGATATAAGGAATGTGAAGAAGCAGCCGTGGCTATTAGTAACCTCAACCAACAAAAAGTCCAAAGCAGGTTATGAACATAAATTGGAAGGTCATCTCTACAGCAGCCTGTAGTTTCAGAGGGACTAAATGAATTACAGAGAAATGTTTCTCTTTGAATGCAATGGAAACAAATAGCATTGCCATTATTACCAGGCACCAATGAAATAGTTTTGGTTGCCTGCAGTGTCTGTAGTTGAACACCTTGCCCAGGAGAAGGTGAACCCATGTAGACACAGCTGTAGAGAAGGGTTACCACAAGCATTGATAGATGCATCTAGAATCTGTTGTTTTGTGTATTATCCCAATTCTAACTTGTGCCTTTTCATTTTCTGTTTTCTGTGTGAAAAATTTTGTAAGACGTCTTTGTGGAGCTGAGGTTTGTACTCATTCAGAAAAAGTCTGCTCTCTTTACTTCTCCTAGATCCCTAAGAACAACCAGTGTTAGATGCATCCTAATACCCATGCTGGCAAAACCAACATGCAATCCTTGGATAACCTTGTTAAAAAGAGGACAAAGTAGTTTCAAGTTTTCTGGGCATTTCATGCTGTTTAAATTTGCACATAGCTTTATCAATTTTTCAGTAATTTGCCCCAACATTTTCATGCCATGTGTCTGCCTCTGGCTGAACTTTTTACATGTTCTGATGATTGAGCCAAAATATTTTAGCTACTTTCAAGAATAAGATGAAGGAAAAGAAAAATAAGTGAAGGAAAAGAAAAATAGGTAAAGCAAAAGATCTGGGAGTGCAATGAATAAGGAGCATCAGAAGTGAAGAACATCTTAGCTCTTAGCTCTTGCTGCTATGCTGCAATTCATCATCTTGGACTCAAGGGTTTGAAATCACTAAGACATATCAAGTGGCAAATATTTCTCAAAAAAAAAAAAAAAAAAAGCAGTTGTCTGGTGGGGAAGATGGTACCAGTCGCACCCCTTTTTAGCTATATTCAATGACTACAGTACCTACTGAGATGTCGAATCACAGATTCTTCTTTACACCTTCCAAACATTGTATTACTGAGTTTTTTTGTGAAGTGGTGCACTTTCAAGTGGACATGAGTCAAACAGACTTGTTGCTGGTGCACAGCATTTGCTCCTGTACAAATAGACATTATCTACACTAAACACACTAGGGGGTCAAAGGTAGGTAATTATACATTTAGAAAATATCATGGCCTTGTATGGCAAAGAAGAATTAAAACTGATGAACCACCTTCATATACTTTCACCAAAGGTTTTGAAACTGAGCAGCTGCCTAAATTGAAACATAAAACACAATGAAAGTAAAAATAACCTATAATTACTGTAAGTTGCAGGTTTAGGGAAAATCATGATTATATTTTCTTGTACTTTCAATCTAACCTTTTTCACTGAAAAAAAATAAGATAAATTGGTGATTAGTGTGTAAAGTAATGCCATGTAGAGAGCAACTTTCCAGGATATATATGGCTTTTGGATATATATGGATATATATGGCTTTTGCTTTAAATGTTGGTTTTCCTGCACTTGCCAGAGTAAATTGACCAGTTCTGTTTTCAGATGAGGGTCCTAAAAAGTCTTTTAAACCTAACAATTCTTCTAAGTATCCATTTAGCCACTATATATAGAATATAAAATGCAACTTCCTCTCAAAAGAGAGGGTTTTTTTTAGTTTTCTGCCCATGAGCAACAAGTCAATCAACTGATAACTGGCAACAGCATTATGAGTGTCATTGTGCCACTAGAGGTGGATTAGTAGAAGAGGACGTTGCCTAGCTATAAAGGCAAATGAGCAGGAATGACAAAAAATATTTTTAAATGTTTGAAGAAGTTAAATTTTTACTACAGTGGCAGCCAGGCACCATTATTTTTCAGTAAACTCTACTAAAATTTGAACTGTTAATTATCCTCAGGATTTTGAATCCCATGAAACTTGCATTTGCTTGGTGTTAAAGTTATTATTCTACTTCTATTCAAATTCTCCTATGAAGTGATATCTCCTACAGAGTAAGACTGCTCATTTGATCTTTAGAAACCTTTGGCTTTTTATTCAATATGTAATTTTTAAGCCTTTCCAAGCTGAAACATATATTATATGAGACATAATTTAAATGCTTCTGTTAGGTACAGGCAATGCCCTTGCTTTAAAATTTCTAGGTTGATCAGCCCTTGAGTACTAGTTTTTATTATTTCCAGTGTTGTACCTTAGGTCTTGCCAGTCTGATGAGTCAAAATGCCAGAATTAATTTAGTGGTAGACTGTGTGGGATGTAAAGTTACTTTACAGGATTTGTGCCTTATTAACATAGTAATTTCATAAGCTGAAACCCAAGCTGAAACCCACAGATCTCTTACTATGCATGGGCTATAGAGCTCTCTGCAAATACACAGAATGTAAATATGATATTAAATTATGTATAGGACCTCCAGAAATCTAAAGACGCTAAAACATAATAAAAGTTGCTGCTTAGAGAGCTACTTTAAATTAAAACATTACGCTTTGGTGTTTTTAAAACAAGATTTTTTGTTTTGCTTGAATTGGGATCACTGAGTTTAATTTTCAAGCTATTGCTAAGTGCAAATCATGCCATCAGTAATTCTCTTGCCTCCTGTATGTTGAATACTTCAACTTCCTGTCTGAAAAATATATCAACTTTTCTGCATGAAATTCATCTTCAGTCAAGCCCTTCAGTTCCTTTTTTTAGAAATATTTTTATTTCATATAAAGGATTGATTTCATAAGCCTATCTTTATTTTGCTGCTTTTATTCCTGTTTTGATCTCCTTAATAACGTTTGTGCCTACTTTAGCTTGTATTTTAAATCATGTCTATGCAAAATTAGTTTTCAAATTAAATGAGGCATTTTTTACTTTTCACAAAAAGTGGGGAAGTGGGCACACAAATCTCATCTGTAAACAACTGTTAGTTTTGATCAATCAGTATTTTAGAGTAGACCAGCAAAATACCTAGCTCAAGCCACTATACATTGCAGATCTTATACTGACACACATGTATCTGGTCAGGAGGAATACGAATAATAATCAGGATTTTCCAAAGGAACATTAAACCACAGTAGAAAACTGCAGCCTTGTTCAGTTATCAGATTCAAATCAGAGTTTTGCTTCTGTTCTGACACTGCAGGTTGCTGGGCTGTGTGGAGTTACTTGAGCTAATCAGAGAGTAGCACCTTCCTGCAATAATTCCTCCTGTGGGTAACATAAGTAGCACTCTGTTCCGTGATGCTGCAGTGAAAATTGTCAGGCACAGTTCTGTCCTTTCAGGTGCCTGGGGGTGTCACGATGTGACATGGAGACATATCCTTATTACTGTGTTTGCACTTCTAATAATTCTCAGCTCTCTTTTTTTTTTCCTTCCTAGCAGCTTTTTAGACTGAGGCAATACTTGCAACCTTCTGCTTGGTTTTTTTGTGCAAAATTATTCTATAGCTGAAAGTCATCACCATGCTCCTGCTTCTTACTTGATGCTCCCCTTTTTTTTTTTTTTTTTTTTTTTAAAAAAAAAAAAAGGGGGGGGGAATTATTTAATACAATATACATGTAATTCAGAAGTCTTCCAGACATCTTTTGAAAACAGTTTTGATACTTTCTTTTATGTAAGTGCAGTATAATGCTTTGGCCCATGAACATGACTATTTTGGCTTATCTTGACTAGTTTTCACCTGCTGAAAATTGAAGCCATTTATTTATATTTATTCCCCTTGCCTTGATGCAGTTTTTAGGGAAGTTTAGACTGATAGACTTACAGAGGTATGGGAACTGGTGGAAAAAATCTAGAATTCCAGCATGATGAAAATATTCATAAAGAAAATTTATTTTCCTTAATATTACTGTCTATGCAACTAAAATTTCATTATTGGATAGTTTCATAGAGAATGTCACTGAAAAATCTGAGGAGCAGGAGACAAACAACAGTGAGCAGAGAAATGTTAAGACTATTGATAATGAATGCCTAAAGCAGAAAAAATTTTGAATGGTTCTATCTCATATTTTCGTTGCTGTAGCTGTCCCTCGGAATAGCTAATCTCATAGATAAGGTTAGACTCTTATCAGGTTGCTCTGCTTGTTTCCTAACATCTTATGTTATGCATACTGATGTGCACCCTGATGCTCTACTCTAATCAGTGAGGAGTAGCAGTGCTTGATTATGCGGGATAATACATTGTTCCACAAAGGCTTGTTTCTGTATTGGTAGAATAGGGTCTGAACACACACACAGTACACACCTATTTATTCCAGTCTTCCAAGCTAACTAAAGTCATTTTGGCCAGCTCCCACAAGCCTTAAAAGAGTGCCAAAAAGGATGAAGATGGCCAGAAGAAATTTGCAATCACTTGGGGAAAGGTCTATAATCAAAATAACAATAAAAATGGCTTTTCTCTACGCCAAAAATCTTCTCCCATCCTTTCAGGATCAATGTGAGAAATGGATTCACTGAAAGTCGGTAAAGTTGAAGAAAAGCCTTTGTATGGATTGGTGTGTCTGTTATTGACCTCTCTGCCCTGCAATGCCCCAGTCACCTTTTCACAACACTGTATCTTGTCAGTTTAAGGATTGTACAAATAAGAATTTTCTGGTCTCCTTTCAGGAAAGGGAATGAAAACTTGCAATTTCAGTGAGGGTTTATTGGGCAAGCTTTGGTTCATTTCCTTGCACTTCATGTCATCCCATTCACTTCTATTGTTTTCACTTGGTTTTGGAATTTTTACTGTTTTTTTTTTTAACATTTCATTTCTTTAGGTTATTCTGTCTCTCTGTTTACCTTTCTTCCCCGACTTCAGGATTTTTATTGGAATAATTTTTGCAAGTTTTGGTACTTTTCCCTGCTTGTCATTTCATCCCCGTCCATTTGGTTGTAGTCACTCCATTTCCAAAATTTCTTCTTTTTTTACCATTGCATTTATTTATCATATCTCCTTTCCAGAAAATTTGTTAGACTTTATTTCTCTGAGTTCAAGACTTCATTCCCTTTTCTTAAAAGGAGCCGACATTTCTGACATTATTTGGAGTCTTGTCTCTTTATTATATTTTAAACAGCTGCTGTTTCTGTTAATTTCCATGTTGCTTGAAGAAGCTGTGAAGTTGATGAAATCTTCTATAGATTTCAGTTTTCATTCTCAGTCTATTCTTCTCATAATTCTGTGCTTCAAATTCTACTATTTTTCTAATAATTATCTCTTTTTAATAGTATTTTAAAAGTTTTTTGCATGTAGTTCAATTTTATCCCCTACAAGGTGTAAGTAACCAGTGGGATTTTCTTATTAAGAAAGCTAACTTTACTTTAAAATACAGTATCTTGCTATTTTTCTACCACTGACTTTTTTCTTCATCTCTTTTTTTCTGAAACTTTTATCATGCATCTGAGATTATCATTGATGTGTGAGATTAAAATTTCTCAGCACAGCATACACAGATTCATTCCCTAAATTTCTGTGGAGCTTTTTAGGTTACTTTTATCAGCTCCAAGGCTTTGTTAAATCACTAGCAGTTATCTTAGTTGTACCATTGTATGAGGCACACAATTGAAATATCTCTGACATTAATCAAGAAACTTTTGATTACTTATAATTGGCATTATGTAACATGTCAAAGAACAATGGAAAAGAATAATAATTTTCCTTGGTCTGAAGTTTCTCTTCATGTTTTAAACCCACCAGCAGGTGCTGTTATATTAAATTTATCCCTAGTACTGAATTTTTCTTTAAAAAAAGTAAAACAATATCAAGAAAATTCATTTGAAGATGGCTCCACATGAGATGATATGCACTGCTGATTCTTCTCACTTCTCCTTTTTACCAGACCTTATACAGTTTAATATCACACAGCTGGGACCCTGCCAAATTCAGAATAGATTTTAAATGGAAGACAATTTAAGACATCAAAAATAAATGAAACATGGAACAAAATATTTATAAAAGGCATAGAGTAATGCTGGCATCAGAATAACTGGAAATAAACTAACAATGATAATACTTTGAACCCTTGAGAAGGCTTTCAATCCTGACAGTAAGAAAGCTGTAAGAAAGCTGTACAATAACTTTCAAATTATAGAGGAGAAGATCTGCAAGAGTTACAGTCAAAATGTTCTTATGGCCAAAGATAATTACATCATATATACTGATAATTTAGTGTTAATTCAGATAATTTTTTAACGAATTAATTGTCCAAATTTTCTAGTGAACACAGAAAAGGCTCATTAATATTATAATTAAAATTGTTGTATAAAATAATCTTCTCAATATCATTCCCTCTTGTCTGGGGAAAACACACCTTGAGAATTTACCAGGGGATTCAACCTGTAATTCCAAGAGATGGGACTCAATAATCCATGAGCAGCCTCAGCTTCATATTCTTAAATATTTAACTCTTTAATATTTAACTCAATATTTAACAGAAGTGGGCTATGCATATTTACAGATGTAGTATCAGAAGTATTGGCAGCATTAGAATGATCAACTCTATTATCAATATCATCAGTTCACTAAATGAAATCTAATAATTTATACACTTAAGTAAAATTTATTTTTTTAAAAAAATGGTCAGAAATAATTTTAGTAGTATTAAATAAACACCTTTGACCAAAAAAAATTGACATTAGGATGTTTTTCTTTATGTCAAAGATTTTGATGGAGGGTTATTATATTTTTTATGGGATTTTTCTTTTAGGGCCATCTAGACTGAGGGTTCTGTTTCCAGGAATGATTACATATTTTTGTTCTGCATTTGTGTTAGATAGTAATTGGAAAGGTTATAAATTTTCAAGTTAGAAATCCTAAAAAGGAATTAATTCACAGAATGGAGACTCAAATCTGAGTCCAGTGCAGAGGAAGACTCCATCAGCATTTCATTACCTCTTTCTCCAGGCATGTAATTTCCATGGTGTCATGATGGCCTGCATGTAAAGAGAAGCATGGTAGGTACCCCACGTCAAACTGCTGACCTCTCACAGTCACTGAGCACACTCATGGTAGAGGTATCTGCAACCTCTCGAATACTCTGAACAGCATGACTTTTTGAATCTGTGACTGAGTAAACACGTCATCCTTCCTCCTAAGTGTGTGATTTGATATTATATTGTTCAATTATAAACCTTACAGTAAAATTTACATTAATTCAGCTGATGAGATTCTATATTTTTAAAAGGTATCATTTTGACATGACTACAAGTAATCTCTATGCACCCTCCATCCCTCCCAAACTTCATTGGTCCAGAAGAATTTTGTATGTTTTGTCACACATACCTCTCTGCTTTCAAACAGCTGTGATACAAATTCATATTCTTGAGATACTGCATTAGACAAGTGAGATTATTGTTTCTCAGCTCAGTGTTCTGTGATTTTTTTTCTCTTCCTTATGCACTATCAGTTTTACCTGAGCAAGGAAGTGCAGGCCGTACTTGCATAGGAACTGAATGTTTGGTGCTTGGCAACCAATTCCCAGAGAAATGTAAGAGCTACCCATATTTTGGCTGAAAATTAATGCCAATTTTTTTCTTTCTGGGAACTTTTGATAAGGATGCACTCTAGAAACAATACAGCAACTGATTTATCTTGGGGTCTTGGGCTACACTTGCAATGCATGATTGTATAGAATCTCTGTTAACCCAAAGGACTGATTCTTGCAAACTGTAGTGTGCAAACTCTGTATTTAGAGGAAACTGAATAGAGAACTTGGGAACTTTTCCCTTGGAGAATCTCCAGAATTTCAAAACAAGATGAACAGCTTAACATTTAGCATGATTTGAGGAAATAGGGTCAAATGATAATTGCTTATTTTGTCTTAGAATATTTGGAAGGAGAAGACAACTAAAAAAATCTGGATATATTCAAAGAATATGAATTGAGAAGAAGGCAAACCATCTAATAAAATCTTTCAGTCCGGTAACAAAATGCAGCCACAGATCCGTTTATGTTAGCTGCAGAGTGTATGCTCAAGGTAATACTGAAATCTTGACAGCTATTAAAAAATTGTATTTAACTTTCTGAAATGCATTTTCTCTCCTCCCCTCAAATTTTTTTAAAAAAGGCCAGAACTTCAATACACAGAGATGTGGCAAAACAAAGTTGATGGCAATTATTTAGTTGAAAAAAATGACAAAAATTTAATAATGATTTAAAATTATGATAGCAGAGTCCATTTTACATAATATGTTTTCATGGGGATTTGTGGATGCTAAAGTGTATCATGTCACAGTTTTTATTGGGTCTGAAGGGCAAAGCAGAATTTATTGTTTGACAGTCATTTAAACAGTTATAAATGTTTATGCTTTATTTAGAAACCCTCAGTTATTGTTTTTGTTTGGAGAAGAAAAGGATAAGTATTTGGGGCATGTATAAATTCATCATCAGTTAGTAGTCTCCAGAAGAAAGAGAAAAATCTTAAAATTGCCATTTTACTTTGAAAATAAGTCCCTAAAACAATTCTTTAAACCTGTAGTTACAGTCTTCAGTGACGATATATGGCCAGACTTACCTGTGAAACCTTAGAGTCAGTGAATTTCTTCATGATTTTGCCCTGGTAACAATCACATGGACAAAAACATGGACTCCAGCCTGGACATACGTAAATTCCCTTAAGTAAAAAAGACATTCCAATAGATACAGTTTGAAATAAACATTTGTGGTAAGAAAGTTCATTCCATCTTAGTAAAAGGGAATTTTACTACCAAATTTATCTGAGCCCATTTTTTTCGTCTGCTGCCTTAAAGATGCTCAAGAGCATCCAGTCACATTGGAGATGGATTATTTCTGCTTTCTCCCAGGTCAATGGATTTTATGAGTGTTCGACATCTCAGGGGCGAGGGAAAGCATTTACCATAATCTCTTGTGTTATTCCTGAAGGTATTGTGTAGTACTACACTTCAAATGAATGCTTTGGTGCATGCTGAGGATCATTCGTGAAACTATTTCCCCACATTGTCTCTTTACTGGTACACCATCTCAGTTTCAGTACATTACATTTGTTTAACAATTAGTTCCTCTCCCTAAGAACTTCTTGTTTTTTCCATTTCAAGGTTAGCTATTTCCCTTCAGCTTTATATCAAAGATGGAAAGAAATTAAAAAAAAAAAAAAAAAAAAGGTTGATAAATGCTATGAGGGGTGGCACAGGCTATGTTTGAAAATATGAAATCAAAAAGCTACAAAGGAACACAAAGAGCTGAAGTCGCAGAAAATGAAACTCCCTTTCTAGGAGATCCCTTTTTCTTTGCTAAGAGGTACATAGCTATAGATATAGATGTTCATGGCCTACTGGCTCTTAGTAATTTCTTTTTAGTGATCTGAATCCTTTGTTAGTTTCTGATAAAGTTTTTGACTGTTGCTATTGTCCTTCATGGACAGTCAAAAATTACAAGGTATTCCTAACATAATTTGCACTCCGGTGGTCAATTTTTATACTTTTAAAATTTATTTACAGTCAATAATTTGTGTAAATACCTTTACTGTATTTTCCAGAGTTTTTCTGAAGCCTGTTTGCTATTTTTTAACAATTTTTAAAACTATAATCTAATCATAATGAATATTTCTCCATCTTAAAAGTAAAAAATTTGGCTTCAAACAAAGATTTGTATTTCTAAAGCAAAAACCTGACTGTTGTCATAAATTATTCCTGTGAATTAGAATGACTGTGAGGTCATAAAATGAGAAGCTGTTACTTTTGGTGATGGCCTCAAGAAGCAGAATGCTCAAAGCAGAAATTGTAGACAATGTATGATACTTATTTTCTTTCTTGTTGATCGGCTTCACACACTTTTTTGGAGTTCTTAGGCCTTCACTGACAAGTGGGCTTCATCAACACTCTGCCCTGACTTTTAGGCAAAACAGTGAGTTAATTTCTTCAAAAATGGCACAAAGGTCAGCTCTTGACACAGTTTCAATGTTAATGCAAAATTGCAACAGTAAAGCCAGTATAAAGTAATCGTGAGTTGTTGGGTTCAGAGTCTGGCACAGATAAGATGATTACCATGGCTGTATTCTCAGTGTACTAGTAAACTGACAAATTGTGAGGTGAAAGACGAACAAGATGAAATTAATTACTGCAAAAAGGCTCATTATGACATCCGCTCAGACCTCTGGTATACGGCAGCCATTCATGCATTCCAAATATGTCTCTGTTCCCCACGCGGTGCAGCACTGAACCACGTCCATAGAGGGCAGGAAGAACAGAGATCAACATGCCTCTACAAAGGCAGGGAACTCACTGGCTGTCACAGCATGCATACATATGACACCAGGAGATGAAGCTGTCAAGTTTGCATCCAAGTTTGAAGGCAAGTCACCTTTTCCTCCTTCTCTCTTTTCCCCTTTACCCCCCAGTTTTTGGGGAAAAGAGTCTTCTTATTCTTACATTCAGTCAGTGCTATACTACTCAGTGGTATTTCAGGGAAAGAAGGAATAAACAACTGCAACCATAACCGCTTCTGATCAGTTGTGCCTCTAGGGATAAAGTTATTTCTAACCCTTGTGGGTAAGCAGATGAAGCCACAGGGCAATATTATTTTCTTACAGTTCAGCAAGGAAGGAAATCAATAAATAACATGTAAATTCACAACCTTTTGGTTTTAAAAGAATAATCCCAGTGAATTAACCCAAATACTCATATGGTCCTGGAATTTCTCCCAGAAATTGTGTCAAACTGTAATATTTAAAGGGAAAAAAAATGAGTCTCATCCAAAACACACTAAGAAATAGCTAGTCTACTATTTTCCCAGGAAATTGCTTCTAATTTCATGGCTGATTTTGTCCAACATCAACTTCCAACTCTTAGATCTTGTTACACTTTGATCAGCAAAATTGAAAAACATCCCATTATCAGATTTTTTCCCCACATATAGGCAGATTTCCATAGGGATTTAGAAATATTTCACACAATTCCTTGATCAAATGAACCTAATAAGAGTTTTTTTCAGCTACACATAATTTTTGGAGTACTACTTTGAAAAGTCTTCATTATTTCAACACTTCTCCACATATGGATCCTGGGAAGAGACATAACAATCTTTAGCAGTTGGTTCATCAGTATAACATGCAAATACAAAATACCTCAATTTTCCACTGCTCTGTTATATTCTTCTTTTTGTGAACATAGTAGCATTTTGGCTACAAACAATAATCTGAGAACTCAAACAATTCTCTGTACCTGAATTTCAGTAGCTTTTGTCTGTTACCTTTGTTTCCTTGTCTCTTGGTAGTATACAAACAGATTGGTGATCTTTTAATCAAGAAATTTGAATTATTCCATGACCCTATAATACATATATTGTATTATATAATATATATATATNATATAACATAATTCTCAGTCTGTATGCCATCTGCAAACTTCTCCAGGGTATTTTTGGTGTCCTCATCCTAACAGCTGATGAAGAAACTAAGTAGGGGAAAATGAAGGATTGGTGTCTAAAAATCCTACTTAAATAAATTTATTCATTTCTATATCTCACATTCAAAATTTATCAATGATCCTATTTCTAGTCCAGTCATCTTGTGAGTTCCCCCTATGTACGTCTTTTAATCAAAATGCATATCAAAAGCTCTGAAGAAATCCCTGTGTCTTTAATCATAACTGTCATCACTTCCAGCTAGTCTCTAAAAACACCATGGAGTTTGTTTAAGGAGATGAAATTCCAGAAAAACTCTAATGACTCGAGAAAATTAATCTTACATTTTGAATCTTATATTAAACATCCCATTAGCTATTCAGCTTTGAGCTCACACTAAATGATTCATAACTTCCCAGTTATTTCTCACTACCTTTTTAAAGCAGAGGATTTGAATAAGCAATCTTCAGCTTCTGTTCAACATTGTCATCAGCTTCTCAGAGTGGTCATATAATTTCCTTTAGGCTGTAGGTTATTAAAAAACAAGGGAAACAAACAAACAGGCAACTTAATTTTTTTCTAGTGGTACCCATTGTCTAGTTTGAAAATTTCACTCTGTACCTGAAGAGAAAAACAAACAGTAAAGAGGCCTCAGCTGAGGATATGGTGTGTCAAATTCCCAGAAGATAGATTAAAAGGACATGCAAAATCAGCCTAGTTTACTGTTCAAAGTCATCTAGGATGTAGTATTATGTGCCAGACCAGCTGAAAAACCGACAGTTTCATTGGAGCACTGGAAAAATAGTGTTAAAATGAGATTTACTCTTACATACAATGAAAATTAATACTTTGCTCCTGAGATGCTGAAATTCAAAAAAACTAACTGTACCCTCATTTCCATTTTTACAGCTATAGCTATTAAAGGTTTTATATGTGCTTGCTGTGTAGCACAGGCAATAAGAGCTTAGTGTAGTTCCAAAACACATATGGTATGTAGTGGCATTTGGGATACCCTAAGCCTACAGCTGGCCCTCAGAAGGGTATGGTCATCCCATAAGCCCTTATTCATGTCTGCCAAAAGCATGTAGCATATCCATTTGTTACCATTTCATTATAATTTTAAAACTTTTGGTCTGGAATTTACTACTTAGCACTGCATAGCTCACCACAGGATTACTGAAATGCAATGTGACTGAAAGACAGTCTGCTCACAACCACCATGAATATACCTCTCACAGACTGTTCAGTTATGGCTGTTGGAATGAACAAGACTTTCTGAGTTAAAGCCAATATAAAGTTCATACTGAAATCTTGATAAATCCATGGGTTATGTCTTAGCCAGGAATGTTCTGCCATTGAATAAGTCCTCATTGGTTTAATCCTTCTTTTTTTGTCACCAAAGTCCTGCCTGTTACTCCTTCCTTTCCTTCTCTTCTCTTTTATTCTCCTCCTTTGTTTTGGTTTTGTTCTTTGTTTCCTTCACTTCTCTCTCCTTCTGCTTTGTATACTTTAGAAACTCATCCACTGCTCAGTTAACTGTCTGGACACAACAGCCCAGATTTGGCTAACATTGTCCTCATTTTTAAGAAGAGCATGAAGGAGTACCCTGGAAGCTACAGGCCTGCTCAAGCCATGGGAAAAGTCATTCTGGAAGGTATTGAGAAACACCTGGAGGACAACACCGTCAGTGATCACAGTCAGCACAGCTTCATGAGAGGAAAGTCCTGCTTGTTGAACCTGATTTACTTCTATTATAGGGTAACCCATCTACTTGATCTTGGAAAGCATGTAGATGTAATCTTTTATACTTCAGCAAAGCTTTTGATGCTCTCACACAGAGTCCTTCTGGAACAAAATATCCAGCAAAAAGCTGGATAATCACCTTACCTGACGGGTGAGCAACTGGGTCACAGGTTGGGCACAAAGAGTTGTAGTGAATGGGGGGACATCAGGCTGGCAACTGTCACTGGTGGGGTTCTTCAGGACTCCATCCTCAGCCCAGTTCTCTTCAGCATTTTCATTAATGCCTTGGACCCAGGAACTTATCTATTCACTCTTATGACCAGGGACAGGACTCAAGGAAATGGCATGATGCTGAGTTGAGGGAGGTTTAGGTAGGATATCAGGAAAAGGTTTTTCACCCGGAGGGTGGTTGGGCACTGGAACAGGCTCCCCAGGGAAGTGGTCGCACCATCAAGCCTGACAGAGCTCAAGAAGGGTTTGGACGATGCTCTCAGGCACAGGATGTGATCCTCGGGATGTCTTGTGCAAGGCAGAAGTTGGACTCCATAGTCCTCATGACTCCCTTCCAAATCAGCATATTCTATGATGCTATGATGCTAAAAAATCATAGATCAGAAAGCAATATAGGTCATCTCAAAAATATATTTAAGAGATTTCTGTCATCCAAATAAAATTCATCTTCATGATCACTTCTGTTTCTTAAGTCTTGTGAAAAGTGTGTGCATTGCATAAAGAAAAAGCAAGCATAGCTTTGGTCAAGACATACTGTGCTCACAAAATCAAGTAACAAGAATGCAGGTCAAAAGCACCTCACCATTTTATAGGTAAAAACTGCTGATACATAGGAGTCACCTTACCTTGAAGGACAGCACATACTTTTGAAATGGGCACTACTCACACTAATCATCTGAATATATGAAAAGCTTTGCACTAGTGTGTATGCCAATAAGTGCTTAGGTTTTAGCTGAGCCACTGTGTTTCTTCGGTCTTCTCATCTGTAGTAAGGATCCCTTCCAAATGAATATCACAAACATACATGGAATACTAATTTATTCTCACTTTACAATAAAATAGCAACTAATGATAAGAAAGGTTTTATTGTGTATTTATGGCAAATATGTCAAATAAACTGGACAATAACAGAAGCAATGAAAAAGTAAAGTACTTCAGAAATAGCCAGTAGAAGACATTTGGGACATAGGCTGAATACGATAGATAGTTCTGATGCTCTTACCTTCACAGCCTGTAGCCATTTTAACCAAAGAATCCAGAGAAGGTTGCAAAAAATTACTACTAAATTACTGAGCTGGTAATTAGTTCTTACTGAGATTTTTGCTGTTTTATCTTACCTGTGTTCTGGGAATTAGCTCATGAGATTTTACTTCACACAGATTCACTGAATCTTGAGATGGTTTAATTTCTACTTATAAGCTGTGTGAAAATTATGTGTAGAGAAGAAATTGGACTCTTAGTTTCCTTCTATTATCAAAGGAAATGGGATGAGTGATACATCTTTTTATGTTCTGCCTGTAGAATAATAGCATGGCTTGTCCTCTGGAAATATTTTTATCTGTCCTCATTGTCTAAGATTGAACTTGAACCAAATTTGAACTTTCAGATTGTTGCATTGGGTAAAATTAATTTCATTCATTAATCACTGCAGTTATTTGAACAAATTAAAAATAGATTCAGTAGTTCTATGCCACTAGTGATCACAATATACTAACTACAGAGCAGGATGTAGTCTTGGAACATAATCACAGGATGAAAAGGATATTACAACCAGTGAATCCACTGGAAAAGAAAGAATTTTCTCTCTTCATTTTGTAGATCATATAGCTATTTTCTAAAACAAAGTTTTAAATTATGTCAACCAGTTTTAAAAGTAAAATTCCTTGCAATAAGGAAAACAGTAATTTAAAGATAGCATATGGGACTGCATATGATTTTTTGTGCAAAAGTTAGAACTTTTCCTATGCAGCAGGCCAGATTAAGTTACTGAGAACCACAATTTCTTTGAGATAACATTTAGATAATTATTGTTATCTGAGACTATTCTATCAAAGAAGGCACCCTAATGTTGTAGCCATTAAGTAAACTCATACGGAAGAATAGCATAGCGTGAGACAAGCATTCACCTACTTCTATAAGTCATGATGCTAATATGCCAATCATTGTGTGACACCAGCCTGAAAGATGAACAGCCGAAACTGGCAAACTATTACTTCTATCCATAAACAAATAATTATAGTCTTTCATTAGTATTAGTGTCAGGGTAAAGTTGTAAACTGGTATGTAAAAAAAAAAAAAAGGTGTAATTTTTACCTGCTTTAAATCTGTGGTTTATAAAATGCAGCTATGGACTTACAAAATTACAGAATTGAGAATTAGGTTGAGGTTGGCAGGCACTTCTGGAGATTATCTGGTCCAAATATCCCACCCAAGCAGGGTCACCAACAGCCAGTTGCTCAGGACCGTGTCTAGATGGCCTCTGACTATCTCCAAGGATGGAAAGTCCACACCCTCTGGGCACAGCAACTTGCTACCCTCACAGTAGAGAAGATGGTTTTCTTGCAAAGACAGGAACTCCTGTGTTTCTGTTTGTGCTCATTGCCTCTGGTTGTTTCATTGAGCTCCACTGGAAAGGGCCTGGCTTGAAAGTTTTTACATCCTTTCTCCAGCTATTTACATGGATTAGGGAGATCTCCCACGAGTGTTCTCTTCCCTAGGCCAAACAGCCCAGCTCTCTCAGTTGCTTCTCTTGATGACTTGCTGCTGACTTCTCACTATGGCTTCCTTGTCCTTCATGTGTCTGGAAATTGTTCCTGGAATCAGGTTCTCCCTTCCCTACCAGGAATCAAGGTGACACTGACCAGTCTGTAGTTTTCTGGGTCCTCCTTCTTGACCTTTTAGATGATAGGACTGGCATTTTGTTTTTTCTGGCCCTCAGTCACCCCCTCCAATGGCCATGATTTTTTTCAAGATAATCAAGAGTGGCATGATTATTGATTACTGACACCTGTCCATTCTGTCAGCACTTATATGCCCAATTTGTTTAAATATTTTCTGACCTGATTCTCTTCCACCAAAGAGGATTGTGTTTCTGTATATGATAAGGTATATCTTACAGGCAGATCAGGTGCTTGACAATGTAATAGGAGTTGCCAATTATCTGTCTAGACATATTTTCATAGTGAGTGATACAGGAACAGTTGAATGGTCTGACGCAGTTAATCTGATTTAAAATGTTTTTAAATTGTGTATTGTCCAGTAATAAAAAAATTAGCTGTCCCAAAAGATTCTATCAATCAAGAGGGTGAAAACCTTGAAAACAAAGTTGTGTCAGCTTTCCATTTTGAGATTTCAGAGGTTCTTCTGTTGAATTATACATTTTTGGTATTCATGGATTCATAACAACAAATGTTAAACTAGGCATAAAAAAAAAGCTAATGTAGATCATTCTCTTCTCAGGCATAGGTATGAAACCATGAAATGAGAAATGCTGAAGTACAGGAACGGCAATATTGTTACTGCATGTTTTGCAATACTTTGGCCACCTGTGTATTTCAAAATGAGCATTTCTTCTCAAATAAGAGGTAAAACAAAAAATCACTACGTGTAGTGTATTAGTAGAACTATTTTCTAAAATTATCCCTGAGATATGAGAACTACACAAGCATATATACAATCACAGAATACCAGGTTGGAGGGGATTTCAAGGGTCATCTGGCCACTTTTCATGGCAAAAGCATGGCCTCGACAAGGTGGCCCAGCCCTCTGTACAGCTGGATCTTAAGAGTCCAATGCTAGGGAACCCACCACTTTCCTTGGGTGATTATTTCAGTGGCTGATTGTTCTCATTATTAAAATCTTCCTCCTGTGTCGAGTTGGAATTTCGCAGGAGGAACTAGCACACATTACCCCTCATCTTATCCATGTGAATCCTTGGGAAAAGAAAGTCTCCATCTTCTCTGTAGCCACCCTTTACATACAGGAACATGGTTATAAGGTCTTCACTAAGACTACCCTTCTGGCCAAACAAGCCTAGCTCTCAGCCTTCCCTTGGATGGCAGGTTTCCCAGTTCTTTTATCATCTTTGTGGTTCTTCTTTTCACCCTTTTCAGCCTGTCCACAAAATGCAAAATATTTACAGGAGTTACCATGATAACTCGGTGCTTTGAAACTGAGGATACATAGTGTCATGTGTGGACAGCTTCAGTCATCATCCCTGTTTCTATTTACACAAAAGTCACATGTACAATTACTGGCATGTATGGAAATATGGATGCTTCCCTGGCTTACGCTTGACACCCTTAGAGGAAAATTACTTAGCTTGCTTTAATTAGGACTGTGTACTTTTCCTTTCCCCAAGTAGTTATATCCAGCCCAGAAACACACTGCTTTGCAGAGGCAGTCTGTATGCAGAGGGGGAACGCTCTCAAGATTTGTACCATGTCAGTAATTCAGAATATTGCCTCAGTGTCTTGAAGAATGAAAGATATCAAAGTGTTTACAACAAATAGAGAGATTAGCCAAAAAGTTTGTCTTGCTTGTCCAGAGTACTCTTAATTTGCAGGTGGACCTTGGAAAGGAGTGCAGACTGACAGCTGTGAGTTGCAGAGATAGAAGCACTTGGATGCACTTTGCAGCTTTTACAGATACTTAGAAATTGAACACATATCTGACCTTTCTATCTCAAGTGTCGTAAATAGCCTCAAGACTATGTTTTTACATGAAAAAGTCTAGGAACGTGTCACATACCATGGTCTAGAGTTTTCTGGGGAACAGCTCTCATCATATATAGATAAACATTACTTCAGCCTTTAACTATGTTAGAGGAAAAAGAACCAGTCAGCACAAGGAAAATCAATTGTTAACTTTATTATACCATAAAAACTATTCCTTTTTTCAGCTGTAGTTTATAATACTGAACTAATTTTATTTCAAGATAGTTGATTATTAAGACATAGCTGAAGATGCTTTTCCTGGTCTAGGAAATATATCGCATCCTATCTATGCCAAAAAAAAGACACTAATGGATTATTAAAAAATATGTGTACACATCCATTTTAAAAAATTAATACCTCAAGGGCAGTACACAAGCTGCTTTTGTGGTGTTAAGTGGACTAGTGGAAGAGGTTGACTGATATCTATTTTTGTGTAGAACAAATGCATGATTTCAAGCCAAGGAAGTGACTTTAGGACAAACTGAGACAGTTGCTGCTGATTCCAAGGTCAAGATATGGCTCAGTAAACCATTTATCAGAATGAGTGTTGAGCAGGGGACTTAGTTCTGTAACCAGGAGCTGCATGTCTGTCTGAAATACATCTGAAACTTCCTCTTGTGGAAGAAACTGCCTTAAATCAGATACACAGACTCCAGTAAGATGTACAGCAACATCTGACACTTATGAAAGGAATCTTCAAAAAACAGTTGAGTGAGGAATTGTATAAACTAGCTGAGAGACCAAAAAAAGGGAATGATTTAGATTAGACTCCTAAAGTAAGGGACCACGCATAATTCCAAATTTTCTTCTGCCATTAACTTTTGTATACTTGTGTGTTCTTAAGTCCTTATATGTTTATCACTCTGTTTCTTCCTGATTATAGGTGCAAACACAGAAACATATGCATAATACACATATCCACACACTTATAGGCATTTTTTAAAATGTCTTTTATAAAGCTTGTATTGGTCTTTTCCTTTGTCTGGCTCTTTCTTAGTGTAGCCTTTCATATTCTCTTATTATCAAAAGAAAGTTAACAATACTAACTTTTCTCTCTGAAGAAAATTTTTCATTTATTTTTTAATTGTTGTTATTTCTTTGTAATATCACAAGTCCTTAGGAAATTTCCACAAGTTTGGAAAAGATTACTGTAATGTCTTGAATATTACTAGGATGCTTTGCCAGTGAGCTATTTGCACCAAACACCAATCTTTTCGATGTTATTCCAATGCTAGATGAATGTCAGTCCCAGCTTTGTGGTAATGGTGAGCAAATGACAGGTTAGCATTTATGAAACACTGCCCTCTTGTGCCTCAGTAAAATGGGATTACAAAGAGAAATATGTGTGGATTTGGATTTTATTCCTTCTCTCCCTCTCTTTGTTTTTTTTTTTTTTTTTTTTTTTTTTTTTTTTTTTTTTTTTTTTTTTTTTTTTTTTTTTTTTTTTTTTTTTTTTTTTTTTTTTTTTTTTTTTTTTTTTTTTTTGGTTGGTTGGTTGGTTTGGTTTGGACTACAGCAGCTTGCTTCTTCCTTTGACAATTTCATCCTTTTTTTTGTAGACACAAGAACCAAAGATGTTTTCTTATAATTTTTATTAGTAGTGGATGAGAGGAAAAGATAAATAAATTCTCAGAACAGAAGTGGCAAGATGAAAAATTATATAGCTGGGCGGTGTGTGTGCAACTACAAATAAAATAAATATATGCAAATACACTAAAATAGAGAAAATAAAAGGGAAAATAAGGTGATGATTTCTCAAAAAACCCAACTTGATATTTTATTAAGTGGTGAGCACTCTCCCAGTGGCACATTAGAGATCTGTCTGATAATTAATTAATAATTCCATTATGAAAAAAATAATTAACATTTTAGTATAACTGAGGTTTTTTTCTGAGTATAGTAAGAAGGTGGCTACAAAACTGAAAACAGGGGAGACACGTGTGCTTCCTACCTTGGAGGAGATCTGCCACATACCAAGCTTGCTTCCAACACACCTTCATTTCAGGGCTTACTAACAGTTATGTCTGACGTGAGAGCAAAGATTGACACCTCCTAGGACTGAAACTTTCTACAAGGCTTGGTAAGCTCATCTTTGTGCTGGGTTTTGTCTGTATTTAGAAGACTTCAGGATGCCTAAGTCTTACAATCAGTTTGCTTGTAGCAAAATCACTTGTAAATTATATAAAGACATTAAACATAAAAGCTGATGCTTCAGTATTTATTTTGTTGGGAAAAGCCAAAGATTAAAATATATATATATATATATATATATATATATATATCCTGAAACCAAAACTCTTACAAGGCTGCTACTTCTGCTGCCCTTGGGTTGACTCATACAGTCAGGTTTGAGGGCAGAAAATAATATAAAAAAAACAGAATCAATAGCATTTTTCTAGTTTTCAAATGTTCATGTGATCAATTTTCAGCCATAGCTGTTCTTCACAGGCTGGTTTGCCACACATGGATAGTGAAATTAAAAACTGAAGAAAAAGTTCTCAGCATTTACAAGACAGTTAGATAAGACAGAATTGCTTACTGCATACTAAATGTGTAATATTTATTTTTCCCATTGCAATCACTGTGTCTGTTTCATCACAGCATGTTTCCTTATGCTATCCCTCACAAAGCAAAGAGCTTCCATTAAATACTTCACTAATGTTCAACCAAAACCCATGATCCTGCCTGGGATCAGAGCTTTTCACATGGTGGACCTAATCTTCTTGAGTCTGAGAATTTTCCATTGGAAATACAGCAGCAAAAGCAATATAGCACTTTCTGTGGAATTTGTGAACTGTCTCCATTCTCAGACCTATTTAGAAGCCATTTGCCTACGACATTTTTTCATATTTTTTGTAATGCCTGGACTCTGACATGACCTTTTCATAACACAGAGAGCATCATCCCCTTCCTTGAGTTATGTTTGGCCATTATTCCAAACACAGTTATTCAGTGCCTTGTACAGCTGAAGAAGGGGTAAGGAAAGACTGGACTGGAGCCTGTGTTCAAGCTTTCTGATTACTGACAAGAGGAAGAAAAAACCCAAGAATTTTCCAATAATATCGTCTCTAACTCAAAGGAAGTAGTGCAATCTCTGTCAAAAGATGAAGGCAGCATCAAGTGTCAGATAAAAGTTTCTCTTTGAAGTAAAAATCCAACAAAATGTTGTGTGCATATGAAGTTGTCATAAACTTCTTCAACTACAATCTTCAGAATTACCATGAGCCATCAAATTCAAAAAACTTACTTAAAATCATAATTGAAAACCAATTATGGCAAACTAACAGCAATCAAGAAAAATACATCTGAGTGCTTTTCGATTACTGAAGGTCAAAATTTCCTATAACAACTATATAACAACTATACACAAGGAACTTCTAAGACTACATCAGATTCTGGAAACTTCATAAAATTTCTGTACATTTATTAAGGTTGTCCTGGTTTAGCGCAAATTTTGGAAGGAAACTTCCAAATGAGGTCCCTCTAGGAAAAAAATCAAGGAGCCCATCAAATCATACAGATGTTAGCAAAACTGTGGATGGAATCTTTCCAGCATCAACAGATACATAAGGCAAAATACTAGAAAGCTGTACTTTCTCCAAAAGCATCTGGGCTGTTTGAAAAGTTGATCACAGCATGAATTTACAGTGCGGGGTTATGAGGATTCTAATCACTCCCAGGAATGACTGAAGGGCATGGGGGCTCCTCAGCTACATCACCCCACAACAGGAACCTTCTGAGGCTCTGACCCTCAGGATCTGGCCCTATCACGCACAATTCCACATCAGGACACCTAAAGAGTCCTATATCATAAGGGTGTCCCTCTGCTCTTGAGCTAAACATTCTGCATGACATATATGTGGCCCACTTCAGAACTACAAATTCAATTCAAGCATGCTTATTTAACTCTGTGAGGCAAAAATATTGGAAAAAGATGATACCTAATATACAGAAAGATTCCTCATATCTTTAAAATAAAAAGAGCAAGTTAAAATTTCATTGATGAAAAGTTTCTACTGTTGACTGTTGTTTCATCCTGTATCCTAAAATCAATTTGTTATAAGGGTTCTCCACACACTTACAAATAAAATCAATACTTTATTAACCAAGTCTTTCTTAGCAAATTAAATAATCTCCCTAATGAAACTCTTGAGTGACTGAGTAACAAGACTTCCTAAGTGAGTCACTGGCTTCAGACCCATACTGTGTGGTATCCATAAGGAAAATAGCCAGTAGGAAGAAAGGAAAGGGGATATGTACATGGAGACACATCTGTTAATTCCTTTTCTTTTCTCCAGCTGTTAACAGACCCTTTCAATCTCATGCCAAGTGTCAGTGTGAACCAAAAATTATGTGGTTTTGACTCTACCTTAGTAATTTCCAGATATTCATGTCTATCTGATACCTTATATGTCATAAGACACTAAGGGCTTTTCCTGTAAGTCAAAAGCATTTTGCGATTCTTCAGACTGGAAAAAAATTAGAATCGCTACTTGAACTTTGTGTAAGAGGTGAAGCATCTCCTCAGGTACAAAATAACTTGCTAGTAAAGATCCAGGAAAAATTTTTGAATGAGTAAGAATGCTACTTCTCTTATTTGTTTTCCTGGAGAAACTCACTGTACTATTACCCACTTGTGCACTAGCTTGACCCACTGTTTCCAGGTACATTGCCTTTTTAGAATAGTCATTGCCTCCAATTCTTCCTACCTGAACTGAGACAATCATATTCAATGAACTCTTCCTTCTTCATAGTCTGGAAGAAAATGGCTGAGCTTTAAGAAAGCTCTACACTTATTCAGAAAAAGTATTGAGCTTCTAAGTTTTCCTACTTCAAACTTTTCATATTTGAAGAAGGCTTGTAAACAGGCTAGGCCTACAGCAATTACAATGTTTTGAGATTTTGGTTTGAGAGCTCTGGGGCATTCATTGCTTCCTAAATAGGGAATGGATGTATGCTACCATAAGAAAAGAAGAAGAATGCAAGTTATGTCTTCTTGTAATATGTTTCTGAACACCTGAAGGAAACAGTTCTCCTTTCAGAGAAAAAAAATTCATTTTTCCCCTTAAGAATACTAAAAACCTAGGAAGAGAGGTGCAAGGACTAGCTACTGATACTCCCCAGATTCATTCAGTATAAATTTGCAGGATATTATACATCCTAGGTCATCATCTAATCAATGATGTTATACAAATTCTATTTTGTATCAGATGAAAAATATGAGAAAACTTATTACTTTGAGTTTATTGTGAGCAAAAAGTTCAGCTTTGTTGAGAAAAATCTAAAAAATGTATATGAGTTTTATATGGTTCCTTAAGCATTTTGGCTGCTCATTAATCAAACCTATTCAATGGAAAGCCAGAGGCAAGGAGACAGTAAGAAATTTGTTGATGGGCAGGAGAAATACAGAATGTATTCCATGTTTCTGCAATACAGAGGCTATATCAAGTGCTAATATAGTGGAGCAATGAAGGGGATTCCTAATCCTAGAATTCTAGAATGGTTTGGGTTGGAAAGGACCTTAAAAATCGTCTAGTTTCAACCCCTCTGCTGTGGGTGGAGACACCTTCCATTAGACCAGATTTTTTAGCCTGGCCTTGAACACCTCCAGGAATGGGAAGTCCACAACCTCTCTTGGTTAAAGTTGTAGCCCCACTGACCAGCAAGTACACTCTTGTCTTGTCATTGCCAGTGAGATGACACAGTTTTTGTATGAAATTTAAAGACCTCAGAAGTGAGGCTTCTTGGTTTTGTAACCAGCTTCAATTTGTTGTGAGAATATGTCACTCTTTGGTAACAAATGTGTCTTGTTATGATGTGGACTACAAGCCGGGAATACGAGCAGGAAAAAAAAAATCATGCACATTTAGGATTATTTAGTAGTCACTTTTTTAAAGACCACCTGTCATACCATCTGACTTATATTTGACTGAGGCATAATACTGTTACAGTTCTAGACTATGCTTGTCAGAACCAGCGAGTACACAAAGAATACCATTAACCATTAAAATTACTTGTGATAATACCTTCACTAAAAAAAAGAAAAAAAAAAAGTGACAGCAATAAATTAAAAGCTGCTCTAGAAAGAGAAATTCTTTATTCTTAGTATCATTTACTTCATATTTTTCAGCTACATGAGCTGATTACAAATGTGAAATTCGTTGTCAGACATCCATCTGTGCAGCATGAATAGGTAACAGCACATTGTATACTCAATGCAATGCAGCTAGGAAGGAAAAAATCTATGCAAGGTAATTGATGTAATGCAGAACACTGGATCACTACTAACAAATGTATAAAAGGAAACTGAGACATGAAAAAGGAATTAAATTATTCCAAAATGAGGATTTTCAGATTTAAAAGCTAGTAGCCTTGAAACAAAATAATGAAAATTATCCAAGATATTAACATGAAGAAATCAGTCTTTAGATGTATAAAACACAAATTGAACACAACTACAGAATTTTTAATCAAGGTTTCCCTCTTTCTTTTCTTTTGTGTGTGTCATGCCCTATAAAAAATAATTTCTGAAGAAACATTTCATGAAAGACATCAAACATGTAAGAAATCAGACCTGCCAGGAAAGGAAATGAGGATGAGACTGGGACAAGTTTGAATCTCATTAGAATTCCTGCCTGGGAGGTTATTGTTAACCTATTTTCCTTCTCCTTTCAGAAGTCACTATTTGTGTCAGTTAGAATAGAAAGAAGTAAAAAAGGGCGACACAATGAAGGTCTTCTTAACCTTTAAATCACACCTAACCTATGTAAGTAGCTTGACTTGTGGGAGATACTGATGCTACTGATGCTGTAATCATCTTTATCTGGAAACACAAGTGCAAAATTAATGTGACAAGAAAATTATATAAAATGAGGCATATTGTTACTATATCTAAAACTGCTAAGATTTATGTGAAGCATATAAATAGAGCTGCTTCAACAAAGGTTTTTATAAATTCTGATCTCATCCATAGACCATGGTTTTGCCTTTCACTATGTGGTAACTGAAATAATGTAAGTCAGTGAAAGCACAGCTCATGGATAATGTGAGAAATGCAGTTATTGCTAGAGATTACAAAACTTCTCCCTCACTCACAAACTTATAACTCCTTTTTTAGCACAACTTTTGAAATTAAGAAGCCAAGTGAGCAAATATGACATTATACTGGGCTGTGTTACTACATTTTTCAGTACTTTCTGCTGTATGTTTTGCCCTCTCAACATCTATTCCAATGGAAGAAATTTCAAAGTAAACCCTATAAAAGAATTTTTGTCCAGTAGGGGATAACTTCATCTTGATAAAAGGCACAGGAAAAGATAACAACTTTATTTTCATTCAATAGATGTCCAGAAGAGATATAATAAAAAGCTATGTCTCAACTATCATAAGTAGTTGTTCCTCCTGCCTATATATATGTTTTACATAGTCAACATTCTTGCTTTCTTTGGTCAAGAAGGAAAGAGGTAGAAAATGTGGGCTTAATTTCTCTGAAAAGCTAGAAAACTTTTAGGATTAGACAGTCTAGATTAACCTCTCAATATTGACTTTAAGTGCTATTATACACATCTTTTATTTCCAACAGTAGATGTACTCTTGGTAAATTACTGCTGTAGCTGGTAAGTCAGTGGGAGCAAAGATTCTAGGTAGAGAGAAATACTAATAGAAATATAAACCTTTTCACAAATACACTGAAATTTATTGGAGTGATGGCAATTTGTTCTTAAAAGACTAACTTCCTTCTTGGACCACTTCTCACCATCTGAGTGATAGAAAACCCTAGAGACAATATAAATGAAAACATATAAGAATTACACGATTTTTATTCAGGAGTAGAAAACAGAAGGCTGGTTGTGTAGTAAAGTATTTCTAACTCAGCAAATCTCCGAAGATGCAGATTCTAACAACTGATCTGCCAATTTTCACAGCATCTTGGCAGTTCGTAATAATGCACATCTAACATTTGCATTTGTTGCTGCCGGTTCTTGATGTCTAATAAACACAGCTTAAGTGACATTATCATTACAGTGTCATCTTCATCAACAGCAATCTTCATTATTTTTCTCTGCTATGGAAAACTACAATTTGAGGATAATAAGCACTTACAATTGAAGGAAACAATGACAGTTTTCTATTTGAAGGTTGCTGAGGTCAGAGCCCATAGGCACATTCGCTGCAGGTTTTTTTCCTCTCTGTGGTGTTCATGACTACACATTTTTCTCATCTAAGTTTTTTTTTTTCTGAAACATGATATTTCTGAAAAACATATTTTTGTGCTATCATGGCTCTCAGATACAAGGTATTATTTATCTGGAGCCGCTGAAGAGAATACTCACTACCTTGCAAATTGTAAGAAGTCTAGGATGTCAACAGTGGTGACATGGGATTACTCCACTTAAAATTCTTCTTTACTCTGATAATTCTTCACTTTTAGAAGGAAAATAATTACCTGTTGATCTTTGTGAAACATTAAAAGTAGAACATCATCTGTGCTCCTGATACATAATAAACCTGGAGATAGTGCTCAAAAAGAAAAAAGGATAAAAAATTGCTGAACTTTCAGGCTTGTCATGACGAATTATAATCCATTATCTAGTCCCATTACTTAGTTCACATAAGTTAATATTTGCAAAAAGGCTGAGACTTCTAATCTCTGATTGAACATTATGGCCAGAAAATCTACTTAGAGATTTGATGGTGGTTGCTGTAGATAGTGTTCTTTAGTCGGCATGATGTTTGTCTGTTCTTTGAGTGAGTCTTCACCACAGTGAATACAGTGAAAATAGATGTACTGGCACTAAATGGGTAAGTTCATATGTTGACATCACTGTAATTATGACATCATGAATATTAATCAAATCTCACTGCCTGAGTGTTTACTCAGGTTCTCAGGACGCAATGGCAGCTACCTACAAAATCTAACAGAACTCAGTAGGTCTATAATTCATATAGCTACATTATGACTGTCTTGATCTTGGTCATGGCTGCTATATTTTATCACTCCTTTTGGAATCCAGGTTCACCACTGATGCATACCAAATGCTAAATTGAAATTTCTATGCCATTTTTCAATGGGGAATAACTATTGATCACATTTAAGAATGCTGAGATCTTCAGAATCCAGGTCAGTCAACTCCTAGATAAATGCAAGCATTCACATGAATCTTTTGAGAGGAACAGTTCACATCTCATGTACAGTGTTGCTTGGTTTTAAGTGCTTTCCCCTTTACTGTATTTCATCTCTGGCAACAGCTCAGTCAAAATAGAACCATGAAGATACAGATTGCTGATTTGCAGAAAACATGCCAAAATCAGTTTTCTGGGTTAAAACACTCAGTATATGCCCATCTTTGGACTAATTGGAAATGTATCTGCTACTGACCTCACAAATTCTGTGAACTGCCTGACCAACTTAGTAGCCTTCTATGGTGGAGTGACTACATCTGTGGACAAGGAAAGAGCTAGAGATATAATTTGCTTGCACATCTGTAAGGCCTTTAACACAGGTCGTGAGAACATCCTTCTCACTATATTGGAGAGGTGTGGAGTTGATGATTGATATTTGCTGGCTGGTTTGCATCTGGGCTGTAATGGTCAGGGACTCAATGCACAGATAGAGATCAGTGATGGATGGTGCCCCTCAGGGGTCCACACTGGGACTGGTATTGTTTAATGTCTTCATCAGTGACATAGGCAGTGGGATTGAGGGCACCCTCAGCAACTTTGTAGGTGACACCAAGCAGAGTGGTGTAGTTAACATAGATAGATGATAGATAGATAGATAGATAGATAGATAGATAGATAGATAGAATAGATAGATACAGACTAGATCCTTCTATAGATGTTGAGATTATGAAAATGGATAGGTTTATAATTCCTAATGCAACCACCTCATTTGAAATTTTTAAATTTAGCTGTGTTGTCAAATTATTTTTCTTTCCTTTCCTTTTTCTTTTATGTTGAAAGTTATATATGAAGGTCTTGATTTTCTCAGAAAAAAAAAAAAAAAGTCAAAAAACCTTAAGAACAAAGAGCAGAAAAAAAATAGGAAATTACTGAGAGAATCCTGTTGTCTAAAATTCATTTGAAGATATTGAGAGCAATATATATTGACAATGAACCAATTCCTATGGTTCCATGATTTTTTGAAGAGAGTCTAAATCTAGCTGAAGGGATTTAGTTCAAGTTTCTAAATGTTTTGGTTATTTACTTGTTCCATTCACATGCAAGATGGATCCGTGTCATGCTACTTGCTAAATAAAGGGAAATTACTCATTTCCTTAACCAGACGGGTTTCCAGAAAAGTTAAATCCTGAAACTACCATAATGCAATAAGCAAAAACAAAGTATAATAGCATTTTCTTAACCTATACATCACTGAGGAATAAAATTCCATGCAGAAGTTTAATTACTCTTGGTGGAAGGAAAAATGAAAACTGTGAAGGCTTTAAGGGATGGCTTTGATTAAAATAAAAACTAGCTTTTATTTAAAAGATATATTTTTTTCTTTTGTTTATCAATGGCCATAGCAATTTGTTACATAATTCCATTACACGTTTCTTAATTGATGTGGAAGCCACACACAGTGGCTTTGTTGTTGCCCATATACAGTTAAAAAGCAAAAGCAATTTGACCATATTAGGCTAATTTCACTAGACAGATTCAGTTCATGCTTCAGCTGTCAGAACAACTGCTGCCTTCATATTGTTAGTGATTTTGACATTCCTTTGAGCGACTGAAATATCACAGATTCAAGGAAGGCTAGATAATGGTGGTGCTTTATTCAGAGTGATTTTCAAGTGTGAGGTTAGCTTAAGAAAATGTTTGTACTGAAGAATTTTCAGTTTTTCCCAAGCATCAAAAATTTTTGACTACTGTTGCACGAGAGAAGGAAATAGATTATTAAATACAATTATTCTGCAGATACATAGATGAATATAAACAAAAGCATATAAAATGTAGATCTTTGAATTACCTCCACTATTACCTTCTCGCCATCAGGACAAAGTGTACTGCCTTTTATTTTTTTCACAAACACAATGAATTATCTTAGCCAGATCCCATCTCCCCAAAGACCAAGCTGCAGAACATAGTAGATAGTTGATATGCTGTTGCAATACACAGCAGGTATACTGCCTGTGAAACAGACATGAGCATAGAATTTATGCTTCCTCACTTCCCTACTTCAGTTCACAAAAATGAATGTGTCTTCTGTGAAAGCAGTATTAAGAAAACTTCCCTTGTAGGTGTCACAGTTCATCTGTATCAGAATTTGTAAAATGTATAATGAATGGGACAAGTCATATGACATCTATTTTTCAAACCCTTCCCCCAGTATATTCATTTATAAATGTGCTGAAGTTGTCTTTCCTTTTTTTTTTTTT
>VXBN01002165.1:503545-519728 GCA_013397395.1 Sinosuthora webbiana
TTTTTTTTTTTTTTTTTAACTCTGTGTTTATATGGCTATGTAATAAAATGGAAAGCCTTCCAGTTGATGAAACCTTACTTTTTTGACATATGCCTATCAGCAAGGGCAGGCATAACTTTGCGCGTTATATGAAAAAATAGGTCCTCCATGCCTTGATTTTATCTTTCCTACAAGAATTTCCAGAAGTTAGTATTAGCTCTAAGACTAGCTTCCAAATAAATAACAGCCATTTCACATATTCTGTGGTAAATGTTGGATGACACAAATTATTGTTAAATAATAATTTTCAGGTAAATATCTAATTTTTATTATTTTCTAAAAATGCAGATTTGAATAACTTGTCAGAATTCTTAAATCTCATAGAATTTATCAAGGTGAGAATCAGTTTAGGTTACATTTTAGTTTTGCTTGAAACGTAGGAAGGTGAAACCTTAGTGATTCATTTAATAATCATTCTACTCACAGTAGAATGCCAAAGAGAGTTACATGTCAGACCGAGATTGTAAAAAGAAAATTATCTCTGCAATTGTTGTCACATGTATACAGGTCCTAGGTTTCTGCATGAGAAAGGTATCACCTCTAAGAGGTTTTAACAGTAGAATTCCCTTTGATCCTGATCCTTCAGTTGGCCAGAAAATCCAAAACAACTTTCCACAGACACCCAGGCAAATGGCATAAAAAAAGGAAAGAGTGTGACACAAGGTGAAACCAGAACTCTGTTCAGAAGTATGGAGATATATCTTATATCATTAAGAGCTTGACATATATATTTTCAAAAAAGAGAAACATTCACCACTGCAAATGAGAATATTGAATACACCTTTGACCATATGTAATGCTGTAAGAACTACACCTTGAAAAAATATTTTTCTTAGTTTATTAAAATGCAGGATAATTTGAAAATTTTCTAAATTTACCACTAATCTGTAAAATGCCAATGCTCCATCTGAGAATTATGAAGACTCTGCTTCAGTTGTGTGGAAGTA
This sequence comes from Sinosuthora webbiana, assembly GCA_013397395.1. Classification (NCBI taxonomy): domain Eukaryota; kingdom Metazoa; phylum Chordata; class Aves; order Passeriformes; family Sylviidae; genus Sinosuthora; species Sinosuthora webbiana. The sequence goes on from VXBN01002165.1 coordinate 504,532, forward strand.
CTAAGAAAGTCAACTATTTCAATCTGCCAGAAACTGCATTACTATTTTGAAGATATCAAAATACCTAAGAGGAAATAAATAGTTTGCCATCCAAACTAAAGTTTGGATAGCATGCAAAGTATTCCCCAGGATGATAGCAAGGATGAAAAGGCGAAAACATAGAGACAGAAAGAGAAAACATAATTAGATTAATTTATTCCAGGCACTCAATAAAACACAAATCCTTGGGAAGGAAATTGCACTCACTGTACTGTAAAAAGTACTAGTCCACTAAGTACTTTCTAACTTCTGAGAGCCTCATCTCCAATCTCAATATTTTTAAATTCAAAATCATTGGGTTTTTGGAATGTTAAATTCAGAAAGTTCTGTAGACTCATATACTAAGATATATAAATATAGTTATAAACATAACTACAACAACTATAACTAATATAAAACTACTTTAAATCCCAGAATCACAGAGTGGTTTGGGTTAGAAGGGACCTTAAAGACCATCTAATTCCTACTCCCTTGCCATGGGCAGGAGCACCTTCCACCAGACCAAGTTGCTCAGTTCCAGGGACATCCACAACTTCTTTGGGAAATATGTTCCAGTGCCTCACCACCCACACAGTCAAAAATTTGTTCCTAATATCCAATCTAAGCCTGACATCTTTCAGGTTAAAGCCATTTCTCCTATTCCCATCACTACACACTCTTGCAAAAAGTCCCTCCGCAGCTCTCTTGCAGGCCCGCTTTAGGTGCTGGAAGGTGCCAAAAGGTCTCCACGGAGCCCTCTCTTCTCCAGCCTGAACAGATCCAGCTCTCTCAGCCTATCATCATAGGAGAGGTGCCACCTGATCATCTTCATGGCCTTGGTTTGGCCTCTAACAGGCCAATGTCCTTTCTGTTGCAGGGACCCCAGAGGTGGACACAGCACTCCAGGTAGGGTCTCACAAGAGCAGAGTAAAGGGGCAGAATCACCTCCCTTGAACTGCTGGCCATGCTGCTTTTGGAAAGAAAACCCAAATCATACTTATCTACCATCTTCTGAGTGTAAATCAATTTTTTGTTTGAAAAATATATAATAGTGTAGTTCATACTTTTACAATAGTCTGGGTTGTTCTTTCAGTGAAATATATGTGAGATACAAAAATCAGGTAATGAGAAATTTTTGAGAGAATTTGTTGAAAATTATGGATTTGTTAAGAGGTAGAAAAAAGTGCTTCATTCACTTACTGCTAGTAGGATCCAGTAAGCTTTCTCTGGGAAAGGCAGACCCAAAATAAGGATTTTGAAAAGCCTATATAGCCTCTCAGTTAAGCCAATCTGTGTTAGTAGTAATGCTTTAAAATTTAAGAGCCGCTTTCATTGAGCACTCTAACGTGTAGACAGTGCTGCTTCTCATGTGAAAACCAAATTAATCACAGAAAAAAACCCACCCAACTCAATCCCAAAACCTTTCCAAAAAATCTGAGTTAAACCCTTAGTGATAAAGTGATAAATTACTTCATTGTTGTGGACTTTATTTGATTTACTCTGATAATCTAGGACATTTGTTGGCTTTAGTTCTACACAGATAGGGGGAAATTGTTATTGCTTGATGAAAGCAAACATTCTCTTAAGATAAACATTTTATCATATACATATATTAAAAATTTTTACAGAACATGGTTTTGAAAAAATATATCAGTTTTATTTTGCTTAAGCATGCAATTGCCTTAGAAACTAAATTATATTGTTTGCAACGGAGTCACTAACTCATAAATGAGAGAGGTTAGAAATTGGGAATTCAAGAGAACCCTCAAAACATTTTGCTAGGTACAGGAATAATTCCTGTGCCTTAAGGAAAATTCTATTTTCCCTAAATATATGCTAATATCCAAAGCTATGTCTGCACCTGTGTTTTTGTGAGCTTATAAGGTCTGGCTGTTCACTGTCTCATACTATCAGTCACCATAGTAACTTTTAATGATTTCTAAAGCCCTTAAGCAAAACCAAAAAGAATTTGAATATATTCCAATTTCCTGTTCTCAAATTCAAGTTCTGCGGTACAAGGGGAGAGTTTTGAAACATTAGATCTGTTAGAATCTTTTTACACACTGAATAAACCTCTTACCAGGTTTTCAATCAGAAAAAATATCTTTTTCACAGGTAAGAAAGTGATCATTTAGTGTACTTTTTCCCATCCCTTTATAGGACAGGTCATATCTGACATGATACAGATGCTCAATCATGCAGATTCCCTGACACAAATTGGCTTTAAGTATTATGTCTTTATCTCCATGCTCTGGTTTCCTGCCACATATCCTATTTTTCAGTGTCAATTTCTCCATCATATTACTGTCTATTTTTTGTTAAATAATTTTAGCAAATGGTGTGGCAGCTTGTGGTTTATGGTGGATGAGGTGGAATGGGCCATGGCTGGTGAGGCCCTTCTGCTGTCCAAGGATACCAATTTGCCAGGGAGGAGCTATCTGCACTATGCTCTGACAGTGGACTTTGGATACCAAGCTGCTCTTTAAGCTGTAAACCCATCTGTTGAATAAATACTGACATAGCACAACAAAAAAATGTTTATAGATATATAAATTGTGTTTAGAGACTGATAAATCACACCAGTGACAAACTTCAAAACACATCAGTAGTATTTGATATTCATTAAGAAAGCGCATTGACAAGTGCCTAGTTCTAAAACATTTTGTCACGATTTGCACATACACAAAAAAACTTGTACTTAACACTTATGTCCTGAATTAACTGTAACTTAGTTCCAAGGAGCTCCTTCCATAAAGTGAGCACTGATGGCTATTTTATAGAAGAGCCTGATTTTTATTAGGTTTAAATTCCTGGGAATGTCAAAAAAATTCCATAGAGAATAAATATCTACTCTGCAGTTTAAAGGATAAAGTATAGCAATTTCAAGTCCCAGGTATTTTTCATTTAGTACTGTTTATTTTCTATATAGAAGCTCTTCACTTTGGCATTTTATTTCCTTTGTTGCCCATATTTAATAAAAATACAAAGAAATTCCATTTAACCAAAGAATAAATTAGTTTCTTATTCCAAGTAATTGTCAAAACATTAAAAAACTCCATGAAATTTCCATGATGAGGAGTTTACTCTATAATTTTTTCTTCTCTTGAAATAATTTGAGAAATAAGTTCTAAACCAGAAGATTTCTCTTGGCATTAATGGGGAAAATGTGGAATTGTTCATAGGAACCTCATAAATTAGTGATTTATTTTAAAGAGTATATCTTTTATATCTCAAAACTAGACTATGAAGCCTTACAAATATTTCTATTTATCCTTCTCCAGAGGTGTAATATAATCTCATTTCTTTGCTAGCCCCTATTCAAAAGCTGCAAAAGCATTTGGATTAACAAGGAAAAAGTCATCACCTAAGCCTGACAAAACCCAGGGTTTCCTAAAAGCAAAATATTATTTCCAAACATAACACAATATTTCTCTCTATGAAATATTTCGTACATATATGTAAGAAGTGTTAGGGTGAAAAGAAAGATGAAGGATTACTGCCAATTTGAAACAAAGCAGAAAAGGCTGACTTATGAAAAATGGTTCTCTGGGAACTCTTGGAATCTACTGTAGAAACTCCTGCACTAGACCTCCCTTCATTGTCATCCAAGTCCTCCAAAGACACTTCATAAAGATGGGGAGCCTTTGCTAATATTGCCCAAAGACAATCATAAAGAAAACAGCCTCTGAGGAAGACAGATTGTGCTTCTGAAAGCAATAATTTCAATTTTTGTAATAGAAAAACCAGTACTAGACATGCAGAAATTAATTTGACAAATGTTAATAATGCATTTTTGGAAGCCTAGATTTGGGTAGAAGACTAAATGAGTAGAGAAACTACTTCAGTCTCTCAAATACAGTTTTTTTCCAAAAGCATTACGTCTGCCTTATTTCATGCTGAGTATCAGTAACACAGTTTTCACTGTTCAAAATCTGTGTATGATTCTTTTCTTTTCTCAGCAATCCAGGAAACAGAATGGATATGATGATGGCACATTCTCTTAGCATAGTATCTTTACAGACATAGAATTAACAACTAATTTAGACTGGAGTTAAAAACACCTGGTGATTAAAAATAATCTCTTTTTCCAATGAAAGAGCTGACAAAAAATATCTAATCTACAATTAGCAGTGAAATATTGTCATTTTACAATGCAAGAAAAGTGTTTGATTTCCATCTGAATTTGCATGTTGAACACACAAAAAATTAATTATTCCAAATATTATCAAAAAATTATCACATTTCCCAGTCAACTTTTTAAAAAAAATCTATTCATTTCTTTTTCTCATTCTAAATGTACCTCGCTTGATATATTTTGTTCCCAAATGTTAGAATGCAAATACATTTTAAAAACCAAAGTAATGGACTTTCTGGTTCTTCATATTTGCTTCTGGCTACAAGGAATGGAATAAATGAAAGAGGGAAAATAATCAAGTTTCACTAGCAGTACTTTGGGTCTTCATCTGAAAATAGCAACCTGAGTACATGGGAAAAATAATGACCAGGTGAAATTAGGGTGTTATTAGATCCAGGTAAATGTTGTAAGAATTAGTCAGCTTGCTTCGTTGATTCCCTAGCTAGCTATAAAAGGAGAGAAAAAGTTGTGAAAGGTACCCTCAGTACACAGAAGAGCTTGTACCTTGAGCTAGTAAAAATCTACCCCAGAAGATGTGGGAGCTACAATAGCTGAGTAGATACGGCTGAATGCATGAGGGTTTTTAAAAGGTCTGAGGGCTTGTGTCTTTGGAAATCCTTGTGGGTTTATGACTACATTATTAGGCTTCAACAGACTAAGGTATGTGGAAAAAAGATACTCTGAGGGTGAATAGCTGAGTGAGAAGAGAACAGAGGTCCTGTTCCCACAATATATACTTACATGATCACCACGGGGTAGTGAAGATATTGCCTACGAAGGTGTTTTCTATTCATGTCAGCTCGTGAGGGGATTAAATACAGCAGCGAAGGTCTGATCTTTGTAGTCCCTTATGTTGTTGTTTCTCTGGATAGATTACTGGTTTCTAGACTCCATCTTTTTTCAAGAAAGAAGATCCTGACTGAGCTGAGGAGGTGCAAACAGTAGAACAAACCTCTATAAAAGTTTGAAAAAATATTGGCAAACAACAAGCACATTAAATACCCTTGAAAATATTTAGAAAATTTGAGTTTTATTTAATGTGACTATTTCTTCATTCAAATGCCTAAAGTTCTGTTTTTCATATATTGCACTTGTTATTCGTTTTGCAACTCTCCCTTTACCTACAATCATCGACTTCATGGAATAAGTTCAAATCACAAAAAGGAAGCACATTAGAGGAAAAGAACAAATACGAATGACTTATGACAAGGAACATCAAAGCTCTTGAGCTGTGCTAAAAGTGTGGTTTTCAATGTCTGTACAAAAAAGATTATTTTCCTTCCTACATGCCTGATTTGGACAGATAGCTTTTTTGTTTTTGAATTCAAGGAAAATTCTGTACAGGAAGAAGCCCAAATATGGAATACTTGAAGAAGAATGGCAGTCTGGTGATCCTGCAATGTAGAATTCGATAAGATGTCAGAACTATACTTACAAACTGAAGAATCAGTAAATATTTGATTAATGGTCTGAAGAAATTAAAAGAACAGTGGTTAGAAAAGTGGTGTAAAAATTTAAAGAAATCACAAATGTTCTTGTGAAAATATCCACCACAACATCATCATGGTTTTGTTTTTTTTTTCAGAGAATTGGAGTGGCAGTAGTACTATGATTATGTGAGGCAAATGTATAAACCCTGTTCATAAAGACCTTGGAAATTTGTGTTAATTTAAACACTTTAAACAGAGAAAGTATCTCCTATTGAAATACCAATGCAAATGTATCTATGAAACTCCCAATAACTGCAATAGGCCTTGGGAGACACATTTATTGTGAAATCATCAATGAATTATGGAAAATTCTGAGGCTCCTTTAGAGAAAAGAAAGATTTTTCTTCTCACAGAAATCCTTCATTTGAAAAATACCTACTGTTACTGAGAACTTTCATCAGAAAATTGTGAAGAAAATGGGTCTTTACATATGTCCTTTACATATAGTATAATTTTCAGATTAGAATATTAGAATAAACTAGAATAAGAACAAATTCCATTTCTAACCATGGGACCTACATCAGCATCAAGTCAAACAGTCAATATGTTTATTTAAGGCAATGCCCAAGAGCTTTTTTTTTCCTTTGCAGCCTACTTCTGTCTACTTGGACAAACCAGGAAGGATTGTATAGGGTGACAAAGTACTGCTCTGTTTTCTCACTCTGCTGAGACTCTTCCAGAGGAGAAATTTAGGTCATGTAGAAGAGACACACTCTGTGCTGAGTGTCAACAGCCTTTCCTTGTACCCATTGCAGTGGTTAGTACATAATATCAGCATTTACTGTCGGGTAATTGCGGCTCCCATGGAAGAAGAGGTAGCCCCGTAATCAGGGACTTTGATTCTGTGATACTTTGGGGTTATGTAGGTGTTTGATGGAGCATATGGTGGCTTGAGCATATGTGACCATGATAACCATGTGATATGGGGAGAAGTACCAGTTGTGCCTGTTTCCGGTTTATTTTATCAACAGTTTTGTTTCAATCACAACTTTTTTATTTTTATCTCGACATATTTTGCAGTTTGCTTGTTCATTCCTGTGTTTTCTGTGCAAATTCAAACAAAAGCTAAAGATCTGATTTAGAATCACTAAATTCAATCTTTGATGGTTTAGCGTTTAGAAAGAAGAATGCATTTTTTCGCCAAGAAATATACACATCTAGTGAAAGATTGACAACTGCAGGTTGTTTTTAAAGGGATACACATTCTTTGAAAACAGGTGTCACAGGCACACAACTTTGAGGTCCATCTCATGTCATTTGGCGTGAAGGTTCCCTGAAAAGTTTGCTCCTGAATTGTGGTGTTTCTTACAATGAAGTAATGTTTTCAGGTGATCTGGTAATCCAGTATCTGTTGAAAAGCAGGTATTAATTGCCTCTTGAGTGTGGTTGCTAACTTATTTTGTCTGGAAGACAAAGAAAGGTAACCATCATCTCCCAGCACAGCCTATTATAGATTTCAACTGGAAAACAAAATAGTTGACATGCTTTACAGATCTAGACTGGAAGAAGAGAATAAATATACCACACCTATATAACTAAAAACACTAAGCAAAAGCAAACATTTTCTCCCCTTCATTCTACCATATGTGCTATTGGAGAACAGATGCTTTTCTAAGTATAGCAGTCATTAAACTGAATTCTGGTTTACTGGGCTGACCTTTCTTTGAATTTATTTTTGAAGATAATTTTCTTGTTTTGGCATAGTTTTTAATCTCCTCTAGAGCAATCAGTCAATGATGACATTTCTGTTTGTAGCAAAGCTTAAACTTATCCTTGAGCTCTACAGTTATTCAGGTGATATTCAAATAAACCTCATGTTTGTTCTTCAGTTGGTGTATATATATATTTTACAACTCGATGTATATAAAGACTGATGGTCTCGTTAGAGTAAGGACTAACAATCTTTCCATTTTACTGAATAATGCAGAAATCAGCCATTTGGAAATAGCTGAAAATTATTTTTCAGGTGTATTTTAGAACAATTGTCATATTCTCATGGATGATAGCTACAATTAAAGATTAAATGTAACTTTTAAATGGCACATTCTGTTATGAACAATGTCAATATTTTTACTCAGAGGAAAAACTCTACATTTTTAGGAAAAGCATATCTTTTACCACAGTCTTTTGGATGCTAAACCTGCTTCTTGGTGTATATTAACACAGATTTTTACCTTTACATTTGGGGAAGTAGTTGGTTCTCATTCTTCTGCCTAGTGTGAAAGGCATAAATAATACCATCTATTCTAGTGCAGATGTCACTAATAATATGTGGCACAAGAAAGATAAGGAGCAAGAGGGGAGTTCTTATGTTTTCTCTTACTTTCTTTTAAGACCTTTTACTGACTTTCAGAACAAACGTGGTAAGGAATAGTGCAGTCCAATACGTTATGGCAAGATAGCAGACACTGATCTGCTAGGTATATGTGTGTCCCTTTTTTCATTTCTGCAGTGAGTTGTGTCCATTCTTTTCTATAAATCTCTCAAAGGCTAATTGCTTTTTACTTGGAAATGGTTACAGTCTTCAATCATTTTGTAGAAATGAAAGTTTCTGGTAGAATGTGTTCTAGTCCAGCTACAATTACAAGAATGAAATATAAGTTGTTCAGTTGTTCGGAGACAAAAAACCCCAACTAACCATCAAAAGAAAAATATCACTTTCTCTGTTTACTGTCAATAATGTAGAAGGAAATCAGAAATAAAAAACAAGAGAAAACTAAAATTCAAAACCAGCAAAATTTTCACCATAGACCAAAATTTTAAGGACTGATATATTGTCAGGAATAGTATTTATATGATTGATCTAGGCAAAACACATAACTTTAAATCTTGTTGCAAGTGAATGTTCAGTTCTTATTAATCTCCCCTGCTCACTAGTTCTTTGATATTTTAGACTCTAAGCCATTCTTAATGAAAAGGTATACATCAATTTCAGTGAGATGGAGCCGGAGGGGGGAAAAAACCCATGTGACCCATGAGATTAGCTGGTAAAGCAGAATAGTTGTGGAAGAGAAATATCCAAAGAAGGAACAACGACTGGCATTAGATGTGCTCCCCTTCCATGAAGGTCTTCTGACAAAGTACCTTTGCCCATGTAATCTGTATAAAAGATGTGAGTTTCTGGTCCCTGGGTCAAAAGAGTAGGGCTGCTCTCACAGAAACATCTTTGCATTAATTCTTTTCCAGTTGTAAATTTTCAGACATGGTATCAAGACCATGACAAGTAACAAGAAATATATACTTCTTCAATTATTGAGTAATTAATTTCAAACAGAGAATGATCAGATTTTGAGAGTTGTAAGGACATAAAAGAGAGACACTATTTATCTGGATCACCACATGCCATCCTGTAGGATTTTAGCAGATTTTGATGTTGTTGGTACAGAAAGCCATAACTACAAACTCATCTTTTGAGAGGGAAGATATTTGTTTGGCATTTGACCACTAGCTAAACTCCTTTGAAAACATGTCAAAGATTTCTGAGTTTATTCTAAGATTTCTGCTGCTCAGCCAGCTTCTTCTTATTAGCAATAGCTGGAAGACCAAAAGATGATGTGTAATTATTTTTTTTTTTCACTATAGCTTCAGATATTTTAAGTAATCTATTGTTCAAATGAGGCCTATGCTGCTCTTTCAGTTTGAAGAAGGGAGGGCTGTAGTGTGGAAGGATGGTGTTTTAGAGAGGGATTTTTTCCTTTCCCTAAGTTCCAGTGTTTGCCTGAATACTGATGTTCACCATTAAGAAATGGCTGACTTTTATCCCATAATGATGGCACCCACAAGTTTTCCCCCTTGCTGGTGTAACGAGGATAAGCCTTGCAGTGAATCACAGGAATTATAGAAGTGACCTCATCCTTAACTCCAGAGTTAGCATAGCCTGCTTCAGCCCTTGTGAATACTTCAGAACAGATGTTTTTAAGCACTGATATAAGAGGGTATTAGGAGTACCTATTTACAATATCTCATAGCTCAGTTGGTCAGAGCAGGGTGCTAATAACACCAAGTTTGTGGGCTTAACCCCTCTATAAGCCATTCACTTAAGAGTTGGACTGAGTGATCCTTGTGGGTGCCTTCTAACTCAGAATATTATGAAATTCTGTGATTCTGTTAACTTCTATTTTCATAGTGCTTCCTGTGTATTATATTTAACTTCTCTGTTAAATCTAATGAAGTTATGAATCCGAAGCACATGGAGTAGCAAACACATAAACATTAGATACTGTTCTGATTTGTATTGAGCAAACCTCTGACATGCCATAAACCTCAAACATTTAGGATTACTTCCACTATTTTGATTCATATGCACTATAATTTATTAAAGCTGAAAGGGAAAAAGAGAAGACATTAAAAATGTATTGTTCTCTCCCAAGCTTGAATTTCAAACTTAGATTTATTTCTTATAAATCAACAATATAATGCCAATGCAAAGTAGATGTCTCAGTCCTTGATCTAAAGAATAAAATTTATCACAAAACATTTCTAAAGAAATATGGATTTACATCAGTAGAAGATCAGTAAGAAAATATTCAAGTACTTCAGAAATATTTTAGAATGTTCCTCTTTATTTTGTCCCCAAACAATGAGCACTAGCTTTTTGCAAAATAATATCAAAACCTACACAAATGTAACAAGGAGTTGTGTCATATTTTACTAAGTAATTTACTAGATGTCAAATAAATAAACTTTAATTCCAATTCAGAAAGTTTGGAGTAAGATTGGATGGGCTGCTTTCAGTTAGATAACAAATCTGCATCCTCATTACAGATTACTTCTGCGGTTAAATTGCACTAAATAGATATTTGAAATTTGGAGCATACTAATGGCTCTACCTCAACGTCCCCTTTATACATATAATATAACCTTTTTTTTCAACAAGAAAGCTGAAGTGAAGTTCAAGTGGAAGACCTGGGGTCTGCCCACTTTCCCTGTGTAGACTACCCCTATTTATTTTTTTTAATGTCATTTAGCCCCTTTTTTTTTTTAGCCCCTGAAGATCTTCCTATCTGTGTATATACATGATATATGGGGTGTTCAGAAACAATTTCTGTTAGTTTGTTTTTCCAAAAGATCTTTGGCTTGTCATTGATTACAAAAAGAATATTTAATTTCCAGAAGAAATATTCAATTTTCCTTCTTCAGTGCTCCCACAACACAGAAATTTTTTTACTCAAAATAAATTTAAATTTTTCTGGAACACATCAAAAACTGTTCTTGGGAAAATTATGAGCCAATGCTCCATACAGAGCAGCAGTTACTTCTAGAGCATCCTACATTCAGAAAAATAGGCTACAAGAATGACAGCAGTAACCCAACACCCAAAATGTATTGCAGAGTGAATAAAATGAAAGCAGATATTGAATAATATCAGACAGAAGAATAATTCAGAAACAGTTCTAAGCTTGCATATACATAGTTAATTTGTTTAATAGGTATTAGCACTGAACAGTACTAGATTTTTCAGTTTGCTTTAGGGTTTTTTATTGTGAAAAAAATAGATTTTTTTCTTTTACAGTGTTTAAATCAATTTTGAACATTTTTAAAATAAAAGAAATAGATTAGATGATTCATTTTAAAATTTGTTCTAAAATTCTTCTACTGGACTCTCTAAACCTCTACTATTCAAAAACTATTTGATAATACAATGCAGTTTCCATCTTCTTTTTGTTTCCTCTTCACTGCCCCTTAATTTCTTTTTGTTCTAGAGAGACTTTTATATTAGTAGCAGTACTTTTTCACCTGGAAACTATGAAAGTTATTGCTTCCTGCTAACATCCCCCCCCCTCCCCCTTCATAGTTTGCAAATATATTTGCTTTCATTTACAGTGAAATATAGTTAAACTGAACAAATTCCCTCAGCATTAAAGTTTGTTACTTCTGTTTTGGAAAAGACCCTGAACTACGGAGATCTTGATTTTTTTTTTTTTCATCTTCTGCATATGAAAAAACACCCATATATCAATATCATTCTTCATTTAAAATATTGTTACTCATCTATTTACAGATAAGCATCTACTGAATAGTTTATTAATCAAGAATAGATTATGTTGGGTTTATTCAGTAAAGAATGCAATCCTTCTTGACATTTAACCAAACAAAAAATTGTGATTTTGCAGAGTAGTTTTTTCTCAAGGTGTACCAAAATAACAGCAAGAATTTTACAAGATCATTCTGACTATATCATCTTAAAAATTCTAATGGAATTTTGATCAAAGACTATACCTTAAATTCACTATTTAAGCCAGAAAATCTCAAGTAGTTTTGCAGAAAAGCTTTTACCAAAAGTGAAATATTAACTCTATTATTCCACTCTGTAAAGTACATGAATAAAAGCAATTCCTTATTTAAAAAGAATTTTTTTCTTACACTTATAGTTTTAATATTTTTGGATCTGCTTTTTTTTAGTTGCTCAATAAAACTTTCTATAGGAAATCATGGTTTCTATGAGAAAAAGATTCCTGTTTTTCTAGCATTAAACAGAGGAAAAAAAAATACTACAACATTAAACCCAGAATAATGTTTACAAATACAATGGTGCATAACTGAATCACAGAAATACAATGTTTTTTGCAAAGGGCTATTTTTCTGGGCTTATATATACATATATAGAAACACAGATATGAACTTTCAATATGTTTTCAGGGTTATTGTACTATTTCTGTACACTTGGATACAAAGAAACTTAATATAAAAATTTCTAATGATGCTGAAATCTTATTTTTATTGCATAGATAAAAAATGCCCCAGATGATGGAGTGAAAGTCAAAAGTAGCGTCCACATATAATCTTGGAAGAATCATGCCTTCTTTAGACTAACACAGACTTCAAGGAAGTGAACAAAATTTTATTCCCTCTGAGATATTCTTAGGTTTTATGATTTTTTCCCTTTCTGCACAAAACATTGCATTTAGGATGTATCATAAAGACATACATAAATACATAAATTGTTCTTAAACAATAACCAAACTTCAGTTCATAACTCTTGAACTGAGACTGTCTAGTAACTTTACACTGGCTTAAAATAAAATATTTTGTTTATTTTAATGTAACAAAACAAATTTCATGACAGATGTTCTACTTACTAATGAAAACCACAGTACTAACACTTATAAAAACATTCTAAAATGTAGTTACTTATTTTTTGTTTTAGAAAACACTGCTAACTGGAGATGCCTATAAAATATTAATAATTTCATTATCTGTAATTGCATAGGAAAACATACTGGTCTGCTATGTCTGCATACTGGTCTGCTATGTCTGCTAACATAACAGTTCACTTAAATACTATACCTGGCATCAGGATATTTACCATACATGATGCTGTAAGGTCATCCATCCATTCATTGAAGAGACTTTCAAGGACCAGCTAGTCCAACCCCCCTGTCATGGCCAGGGGCATCTTGCTTAAATCAGCTTGCTTAGAAACCCATCTAAACTCCCACTGAATACTTCCAATTATGGGCCATCCACAGCTTCTCTTGGAAACCTGTATAAGACAGGATAAAAATTCCCATATCAAAAGCCAAATCATGGTGAGCTGTATCCCAAGGGACACTGTATTAACCTTTAGAAAGAAAAGTGCTGTGCATTTAACCTCATCCTTTTGTATGAGTCATGAACTAAAACCTTGCTTAGCGATTTGCCAGTTTATCCACCAACACATTTTTAAACTCATGGAAGTGTCCTCAACAAAAGCATGGCGGAAAAAAAAGAACAGAATTAGCATGAGTGTTGTATGTGCCTTCAATACATATTTGATTTCTCATTTTTGGGTGAAAATATTAAGACTCCTTCATTTAAAAAAAAATATTTGGAGACAGGGTTAATAGTCACATCAAATGTGACTACATTTTATGACTTTGACCGTATCTAAAAGGTAACAGTAAATCTTAACCTAAACTAAATAATAGAACATTAGACAGCTTTAACTTTGCTTACTCAGGAAAGTTTGTGCAGAGGTAGAGCTAAAAGGTAGAGCTAAAAAGGAAGAGCTAAAAAGTCTGTGCCTGAAAAACAAGGTGGTGTGAAGACTCAGCAATTTTCCGTGACGGTTTCTGTGGGTTCAGTTTCCAGGTCGGAAGTTAGTACCATCCAGTCTGGTAACTGAAGACGTAATTTGTATCTATGCCAGCTTCAAATATCTCTAACCTACTGCCTCAAGTGAAACTATTGGGTTTGCCTCCAGTTTCCATGGATAATTACATCCCATGCAGTGTTTCTCCTATCTTAGAACAACCCCCTCACAAAATACCCTCTTTGCCTATTCCCTCCAAGTCAACTCATATGCACACTACCTGCCTGATTAGGCATAGGAAAGTGAGTCCGATTCTGAACTTTGAAACACTTCACTGTATTTATGGTACAGCTCTTGGCATTTTAACTAGTCTTAGACTGCCAGATGCATAGGATAGCAACATGAAAAGGTACTTGGACTTAGTCAAACGTTTATTTCTGCATTGATATATTGCATAGTCATTCGAGTTCATACACTTAAATTAAAATCTGAATTAGCAAAGTTCTAGCTTAAAAATAAGTTACCTTCTCCTTGCAATAGCCCTTCTTGATGTATTTTAATGATCACTTTTAGCATTCAGAATTACCAGTGTGCCTTTACTGTCATCCATATTTAGTATCTTTGATCTGTTATCTTCTATAATTTAATAACTTTTTTCTCTAATATCAATATCAGCTGTTTCCATGGTTAAAAATGCAACATGTTTTGTCATATTTAATACATTCTGAATGCAAAGGCATACATTGTTCCATTCCATTCATTTTTTTTTTAAGTTTGGGATTTGGGTCACTGCTACTGGGTGTTTAGTAACTTCAGTGCTTATTTTCTTAAAAATCTCCATTTAGAGTTTGAGTCTGCTCAACTTAACCTTTTATGCCTATTATATTAGATATATCACTACCATTACAAGACTTCTTAACATATGTAATCTATATTTACATTTATTACTATAAGGAATAACAAATTCCTCAACTGAAAACTGAAAATTTTGGTCACTTTTTTTGGAAACAAACAGCTATTTCTTTCTTTCTGAAATTTTAATAAAATTTTGTTATAAAAAAATTTGTAGATGTTATTGGTTGGTTCCAGTAGAATAAAAAAGAATTTTGCATGTTGCACATTTTTCAAGAGTTAATTCCCTTAAATCATGTAGGAAGAGGAAAAATGATAGGTCAAAAATTTCCATGGGATAGGGAGCTGCCCTTCAGCCATTATTAAACATTTTCTGCATACTTATAAGACCAAGTGACTTAAATTTCTTTTTGTAATTGTTTTCCTTCACTGTAAGTAAAATATAAACAATAAGTGTATCTCAAAAATATGCAGTTAATTAACTGATTTGCTAAATTATGGTTTTCTAATGCTACTCTTTTTGCCTTATCCTTCTTATTCACTGTTCATGAAGGATGTCAGTCAGCTCTAAAGTATCTTTTCCTTGCTTATTCATTTTATGATACCATTCCTCAATTCCATCACTGTTACTGAAATCTAGTACCTCAAGATCTAGCTGACACTATTTCTTCATTCATCCTCCAATTATAAT
>VXBN01002165.1:519820-573297 GCA_013397395.1 Sinosuthora webbiana
CCACCCCCCCGCCCCCCAGTCCATTTTTCTGAGCCATCTGTTTTCTCCTTTTCTAGGCCTCTGGTGTACTAATCCTACAGAATGCAGATTGCTAATTTTGTCTGCTGTCACTGTTTTTAAGAGTAAAATACTCTTAAAAATACCTGCCTTAGTGTGAGGTATGTTGACCTGATGAGATTTGAAAAGGAGCTGGCAGAGTGACTGTTCAGGAGGAACTGAGAGGACACAGCAGAAGTCCTGATCCTTGTGCCTACTCTCACATGGGAGCAGGGATTTTATTGACTTTCCATTCTCTCCTGGCAATGCAGCATCTGCCAGAATGCTCTGTGCTTCTGTTTGTCTGAAGCTTCAACAATCTCTATGCCTGTCACATTACCACAGAAGTAATGTTTATCCTCAAGGACAAGGAATTTTTCTCTCTAGAGGATACAAAAGCTGTATGGATTTTTCTTAGCCTACCATCTCAGTTGGTCTCAGGTAAAACACTAAATTTAGGGCTTCATCTACCGGATAGCACATTTCATTTAAGGTTGCAGTTCCACAGCTTTATTTTTTGGGAGACCAATATAAAAGAACAGGATCATCTATCTCCTAAATATAAAGTGACATAGGATGCCATGAGGGACACATGCTTCAGCAATTCTTGCAGGATGCGGGTTTTGTTATGCTAAATGAGAACCACTCAGACATGTAGATTGCAGGTGCTGTCAATAACTTCATTAAATTACTGTAACACTTCAAACACATTTTCCAGGAGATTTTTTTTCTACATCCAGGGCAGCGTACTCTAACTCTCTGTAACATATTATCTATATTCTCTCTGTAACATATTATCTATATTCAACCTGTCACATGATATTTAGCTGTGATACACTATTCTCCAAACTTAAATTAAAAAAAAAAACCCTAACAACAAGCCCCAAACAGAGGGCTTTTGTTTACCTGTGGATTGCTTCAAATTTGGATGAAAATTTTTTTTTAAAATTGGAATAGTTTCTTCAGATTTCCATATAACTATCTATACTTAATGTTAACATTCATGCTCAAATATTAATACAAAAGACTAAATTTTGATGATTCTACAGCAAGTAGTCCATTGCTATGCTGACAGTTTGTGGGTTCCCAGTCAAAATCTGCTAAAATATAATGACGCTGAATGCTAAAAATATTTATCTAAATCATTTTTAATAAATATTTATGGAATTATACTCTTTGGACTTTCTTATATTTCACTGCTGAACTGAAAACCAACGTAACTTGAACTGATGTTGTAATCTATTGTCTTTCAAATTCAAAGTAATTTTATTTTTTTAATAAATAATCAATTTTTCAGTTGATGACAAAAGACAGTAAGTAAAGAAAAGACCCCCTCCAGATTTGCGGAGAATTAGTCTTTTGTTTTATTTAGACTCTCATATTGCTCACTCTTAGAATAAAAATTAGGAGACAGTTATATTAAACTATTTTTACTGATAATTGGTAACTTCAAGTTGTAAACATATTGAAAAAAATACTGCCATTTTAAAAGTCTGTTTAGTTACAGAAATTCAATAAGAAAAGAACCAATTTGTCAATTTTAGCCATAGTTATATAGTTTTTTTAGAAAATCCCTTTCAAATGACCTCTTTCTTCTGCATTTATAGAAGAAAAATTATCTAGTGAATAGCTTACTTGAGAGGAAAGACAGTAACAGGTTTTCTCATTTAAAACTAAAGTTGTGGAAACTGTGATGAGAGAATTTCAAGTTTTAAATACAAGTTAACCAACAATTCACACAAAAAAAAATTAAATAAAATAAAATTTAAAAAAACAAAACAAACAAACAAACAAACAAACAAACAAAAAAAAAAAAAAAAAAAAAAAAAAAAAAAAAAAAAAAAACTTTTTTTCTTTTACTGCATTCCNTATTCCTTGAAGAAGAAAGTAACAATACCTATTCATGAGAATAATCTGCCAAGGAGCTTATAAAGTCTGACAACTTTAGGTAGGAACAAGAAGATAATTTTCAGAACCTGACAGTTATTACTGGACTTGTTAGCATAGTAATGTGCCTGTAGGTTAAGGTGCTGGCATACATTCCTTAGTAACTGGGCTATAAAACAGTAGGAAACTGCTGCTTTATTAAAAAAAAAAAATGTAAATAAGAGTTTTCCATCACTGACTTTGGGAAGAATTTTGTTATTCAGATGTTATTAACTACACTGCCTTGATACACTGCAGTACCTCTAACTATTAGAGAGGTTAATGTGATGGTTTTACTGATTTTGCTGCTGGCGGATAAGCATTTCTTTCAGAAACTACAAACATACCCAGAAATGATAAAGATGATGCAAGCTGGTTAGAATAACATTTTATACAGATTTTATACTTCTTTTTTACAAGTAACTCTACCAAAGCTCACCTGTGTATACACAAAAGTCTTCAAATTTCCTGGTTTTGTAGGTTTCTATTTCTTTTTTGGAGTTGTTTGGGATTTTTAATTATTTTTTTCCAGTGAAGGATAAGCCTTTATGTGTATAAATATTATAAATTACATTTTAAAAAATCCCTCATTAATATCAAAGTTTCAAATAGCTCTCATGGTAACATTCCCAAACTTAAGAACACTTTAGCCTATACATAAGTCATGGTGAGTTTAATGTATCTTTTTTATGTGCTTTTGTTAATCATGTATCCTGTTTTAATGAGCAGATTTGTGATGCTAACATGTTTCTGTCTTCATATATTTAGATCTGGAAAAAAAAAATCCTGCAGATAGGTTTCTACGTTTTCACAAAAAAAAAAAAAAAAAAAATTGTTTATGTAAAGTACATGGTGGTCCTACTGGGAAAGAGGGAAAACCAATATACTCTCACATAAAATCTGTGGGAACTGCACTCTTTCTGAAGTAGGAAATGGGTTGAGAGGAAAGGATCCTACAATACCTGAAAAAATAACAGAACAGACAAGAAAATGAAAGAACGGTTTGTAAGGAGAGGCACCTAGAAGCAAACATCAGCTTTTTCTTCTTTTTTCTTTAAGGTGTTATTCTCAGTCACCTTGACACCTCTTTCTCTTCTTTCCTTCCTCCCCTCTCTTCCCTCTTTCCTCTGCATCCTCTCCAAAGCAAAAGCTTTATCAGGAGAAAAACTTTAGTCAAGTCATTCTCATGACTCAATAGAGTTTGGTGTACTGGTGGTGGTGACTGAGTCACAGAAAGTGCTCTCAACTCCATATTCAAAAGCTATCAAAAACCAGAACTGATTTTCTTAGGACAGAACTGTGGGCTGTTCAGGTTTGGTGGAGGTTAGGAGAGCAACAAAAGTCTAATTCCAGCTAAGTCATTGAAAAGAGAAAACATAATAACGAAGTGGAAATATAATGCAAAGAAATACAAGGTCAGAAGCTTTGGTTTCCCTGCAGTGGTTGTTCATGGTTTTGCTTCAGCAACCTATTTTCCTGTTGAGAAAATTACTATGTACTCCAAAAGTGTGCACACATTATTTAATACTGCAGTATAAAAGATTTAGTTGATAACTGGTGCACCATTTTCCTCCCAGTCTTTCCTTTCACTTCACACCAGGTTTTGTAGGTTATATTAACAGCATGAAAAAGAAATAATTACTATAGTACTAAGCAGCCTCTCTTCTCTTGAAGCTCCACGGCAGCTGAAGATACAAAGTCCCCTTACAGAAAAAAATCTAAAGTGATTCTAGTCAATCAGCAGTTTCCCAGTTGCTCTCATTTTGTTTCTCTGGACTGTAAAGATATCAGCATGGAAGATAAAAATAATTTAGCAAATAACTATGTTGCGAGCAATTACATACTGAGCTTTAAATTAAGAATTTTCTTTAGTCATCTTCATTTTGTACTTCATTTGTTCGAAGTTTCTTGTTTTGAAGTTCATATATGACAATTTCCCAGTCCTAAAATATTAATTGCTCTGTATATAAGGTCATTTTGACACTGAAATACTTTGTTGGCCTTATTTCAAAACCTCTTTTCTGAAAACATACAAAAACTGTCATGGCCTTTTTGCCCTCAAATGGATTCTTTCACTCAGCGTGCAAGAGAACAATCCACAGAGAGAGTCAAGGTATTTATTTTATTTAAAGTGCTGTGTAGAAAACATTTCTAGTTGACAAATCCACAAAGCTGGCACGGCAATTACCTGAACTTCACTATTTATATTTTAGCAAATAAAGGCATTAATGTGCATTGGCTATAACTTACATACTTCTCTCATTAATTAACATTCTATTTTCTATAGGTAAGTTATTCTCTCACTTCTTATTCTAATTAGTCCACATGGTCAGTTTCTTCTTCTTTTGAGTTGGTGGGTTTCTTGGGCAGGTGATTTTGATCATCCACTGCTGGAATTACTTTTACCTAGACTGTTGAGTTGGCCGTGTTTGTTCCTCGTATTCTGGTTTTACCTTGGTTATTTTGCCAAGTGTCCTTGATTATTTGGTTCAGCATTCCATTACATCTGTGTTCATTTGATACATTTTCTCAAGTTATTTTTGTCTATTCTTTCTTTATATATACAGCTACTGAGGCTTATTAATGCTGCAATTACTGGGACATGTTAAACATAATTTATCTATTTGGAAACTGCACACCAGTCTTATACAATTCACACAGTACAACATTTTAAATATTTGTATCAAAGTGTTCACAAAATTAAGAAAAATAAGCACTTCTGGTATTTACAGAAAAGAGGAAAATGAGAAGAAGAAAGAAGTCAATGTTAATTTTCAATTTTTAGAGTTCTGTAATTGCCACAATTTTTCTTCTCAACAGTACTGCGATTCATGCTCAGCAAAAACTAGATGTTCAATTAAGCTTTAATTGAATCAGTTTTGCCTCTGATTATGATGGATGAACTCTTGGGAAATCATATGTGTTCTATAGAAACCCTTTGGTCATAGAATTGCACAATTTTGTTTTTAAAAAATGCTTGACTTTTACATCTTCTGGAAATTGATATACAAGAAATGCTTGCTTTCTTTCATTGAAAACATAAAAAAATGGTGTCAGCACTTTGTAGATACCAATATTCTGATGATATCTATTGAAAGTATTTAGGAGAGTATTTTAGAAAGATTACTTTCCCAAAATTTTTTTTGTGGATCTTTTTTCTTTCCACTTTTGAATATAGCAGGGTCTTGCTTCAAATATGAATGTAACATACAACAATGGCAAAAAGAGAATAGTTGTTCTCTCGTTATTCTCAAGTGTCTCCCAGTCCAGCTCTTAGCACTACACACACACCAGTTTGTTATAACAAGCACAGCTGTTTTCCCACAGCCTAAAGACTCAGCTCATCTATTCTAATGCCCCAAAATTCCCATTTCCCTGTGCCAGCCAAGCCCATGCAATTTCATACTTGGATTTTATGAGTCAGGGCAAGTGAGTTGTACTGTGGTCTATCGTAGTTATCCTATTATCAAGAAAGGTTAAGGTGACCTTCTTTTTAGTTAACATGGAAAGTAAAATCATTACTTTTGCTACTATGTTGTTACATTGTTACATCTGGGATGCTTGCTAATCAGGGAAATATTAAGTTACTATTTCCTAATAAAGTTATCTATGTTACACATTTTATGCTATAAAATTCTAAGAAAAAGATTAATATATATTTTGGTCTAAATTGTATCATAGAATTAAACTTCTTATTCTGGTTAATATATTAAGCTATCTTTATATATTTGATATATTTTGTAACTATGGCATCATAATATAATTAAGAAATGGTTGCTTGGGAGCTTTCATATTATGCTCATGAATACTACTCCTCTGCAAGGTTATATTAAATAACTGTTTTGCTATCAGCAATATGATAACTGTAGCACACTCACACACTTGTTTTTCTTTCAGAAATAACTCTAGTCTAACCAGGCAGGAAAAAACTTAGCAGGGTAACAAGTAGCATGGAATTTACATGTAGATACCTGAAGAAACAGCAAAGTAATGCTTCATTTTTCTTTGAGTGGAGTTGACTCTGTCTACATTTGGAGCCCAGTCTTTTAGTTCCCTGCATGTTTCTCAGGATTCCTGAACCTGAGGATGCCTACCGTGTCTATGGCTACTTAGGAAGTTATGAAGAGAAGATGGATTTTGTATCTCTCCCTGTATATAAGGTGACAGCAGAAATTACTGGGTTTCACCATATATTTAACAATATAAAAGCAATTTTATACAGATATAGACAATATCTCTCAAAAAGAAGTGCCTTGGCATAGTGAAAATAAATTTCAGTTTAACCTGACTACTGACTAATACAGCTTCCTGATGCAACACCAACCATAACAAAAAAAAAGACACAAGGAAAAAACAAAGTAACCCAAACCCCAACAAAACCTATCAAACCACCCAACAAAATCCATATTTCAGTATCAAAAGAACAGAAAAAAATTCTATTATGAGTAGAATTGACATCCAGAAATTATTAATGCAAACTTGAACACATACTAAAATAATTTGCATTTTTCTTAAAATTGATTCTTGGGCTGCTTAAAGTTTGCAGACTTCTTTCCTAGTTAGGTTTTAACTATCAACCTAATTGATTGATCAGACAAGAATTAAATGCTTGTTGATCAGGTATGGATGTGGTTTACCTGGGAATATGTATGTTGAACCTCAGAGATAAAATATTTTTTTTTATTATTATTATTATTAATTTTTTTACCTGTGTGGCATCATAGAAAATATCAGTAGGTAATATTTTGCAATTAAAATGGGAGAGAAGAATAATTTCTATAGCTGTATTTTTAATTATTCTATCCATTCAGCAAGTCATTGTGCTGCTAAAAATCTTTTTTTTTCTTTATGTCTGAGGAAATATTAATTCAAATCTGAAAACATAACAGAAGAATAATTTTTATCTCCCATATTAATCTTTCAGTTGTCAGTCTTCAATATTTCACGGGAAGTAAATACCTCAACAAATAGGTAAATTGAAATATGTTTGGGGTTTTATTTATCTTGTATGACACGTTATTTTGCTGTGGAGCAAATATTTCTGTTATCCTCTCTTACCACTATAAAGCTTGTTCAAATTGATTTGTACACCGCCACCTTGATAATTTTCTTTCTTTTATGCCCATCATCTACGGTTTAATCTCAATGGTCTTATCCATGAAGCTGAAAGGATATATTTTTTTTTAAGAAATGCTGTACCACATAAGTAGAAATAATCTGACTTCGCCATCCTTTCACTGTTAAAAGCTGTGATTTAAATACTGATGTGGACTGCTGCCTTAGCCACTGTAATACAAAAGAGTTTCTTAATGCATACAATATTTGTTTGATTGTCCATTTAAACACTGAAGAAAATCTGCATTCCCTTTTAGGCAGTTAATTTACTGGAAACTTGTTTGTGGCTGTTGAACATTCAACTTAAACATTTAAATATCACTATTTGCTGAAGGGAATTACTTTGAAGAACAATGCTGATGCCAACAACAGCAGATGTCTATTTCTATGCTCCAAAAACCTCAACTAAAATTCACTTCCAGTAATGAATACTTCTAATCAGCTGCTTGCAAATGGTAAAAGGACCAAGAATTTTTCACAGCAAAAAATCCTAATTACTTGTGAACTGGTGGTAAAAATTATAAGGTACTAACAAGTCACAGACTTTGGAAGACAATATTCTCATTTTTATCCAGGTGAATGTTTCAAACATCGTTTTTTTTACTCTTCTTGCAGATGAAGATAGTTTGCTAATTAGCTACCAGTTAACTGAAAAGACTAATAAAACAAGTATATATATTTCATCAATGATTGATGATTAACTTGACATAGCCTTTCCAATTCAAGGTTTTGGCAGAAATAAGTCTTAAATTGCAGGTTCAAATCCAAGGAAACTGTTCAGCAAGTATTTTTAAATTATTTCTTGCTTTTTTTACTCCTGCAAAAATTTCTACTAGATTTACTGCTTTGTCCCAACACTGTAAGTGAATTTTGGGATATTTCTATGATCCAGTGGGCCATGATATAAACATCAGAAGTGCCTATTAACCATTTTCCACTACCTGTACAAAGACTTTCCAGCAGCCAAGACTGTCACTATTGGACCCACTGTGAGAGGAGATGCAGAGTATTAACAAAAATTATTTTGTTTGTCTTAAACACCTTTATTCCCTTCTATTTATATGTTAATAGGCTTAATTCTGCATCTTTTCCTTTAACTGATATCAGGGCCCTGGGTCCATCCCCATCCTAGAGGTTTGGTTTATGGCTTCAAGCATTATCATTACCCTTTGTTTTCTGTAACTATACTTAGATGACGTAAATACAAACAGATTGCTGCCAGGCTTTAAAAATACCAAGTCAGATTAATTAAAATATCTGTAATCTAATTCCTTTCTGTTGCTCATACAAAAAAATAATAACTTTCCAGTTTTAGTTCAGTTGTAACAAATGAATTCTTTTAAAGTATTTCCCTGCAATAGCTCAAAATGAAATCACTGTTCCTTTTTGCTTCTATGGAGTGCAAACAGGAAACTTCCTCACTGCAAATGAAAGGCTTGGCTTTAACTTAGTCAATTATTTTTGAAATATCTCTTAGAGCAAGAATCACATCTCACTTCCTCAGTGAGCCACAAAAGCAATTAACCTTACAAAAAAACTGTGCCCTTCTTCATCTGCTTGAAACCTCAACCAAATTCTCTGCTTTGAATTGCCAGAGTTATTAAAAGTATTCCAGAATTTTCAAACAAGAAAGCCTCCAGTCTGCTACGTGGCATTCTTTGCTTTTTGCCTGAGATTTATGTAATCTCCCTGAATTCCACTTGCATTCCAAGATGCAGAAACCAGCTCAGGTATAATTTCCAAATCAACCTTTTCTTCAGCATTGCTGACCCTGCATTCATCATGTATTTTTGGTCATTTTGGAGCATAACTTCCCCTGTGATGCCCTAGAGACCCTCAACCACATTTGTCAAATTTCTGATAATGTCACGAAATTATCAGCTTTGTCTTTCTTCTGTCCTCATGCTACATCACCAAGTGTCCTCAGACCTTTGAAGAATAAACTGGTGGCTTGTATCCAGTGATTCCCATTGGCTTGTAAAAATTAAATAAATCAAGGGAAGCTTCTGTGCAGTGTGAGAGTTACAGAGGCTCAACTCCTTCTTAGCAGGGTCTTGCCCTCCAAGCAAGACATCAGGGAACTACACCAGCAGAAACTTTGTCCCAACCACTGTCTTGCTCTTTTCTGTGATGTTGTGTACAAATCAGTGCAGCTGATGAGGGAAATCTTATGTCTCTGAACAAAACTAAGTGACAACAGGTGTCATGGGAGGTCAGTGTGGCAGGACAGGGAAAGTTGCCCTGACAGATGACACTGGTATATTTCTGTTATACTCTTTTGAAGAAATATTAGCTTCTTCTCAATTACACTTCTTTGTTTCTTCTTCTCTGCCATTTTACTTTTTAAAAAAGTTCCTGGACAACTGCCTCAAAACAAAAATAAAAATGGAATGGTGAATTTTTTTTTATTGCTCGTTCAAACTGATTCCTAATATTCACCTTATTTGAAAGTGGCATCAACTGCCCCTCAGGAAGAAGCACCTACCTTTTAAGAATCAGATTAAACCCTTTAAGAGAATAAATGTTCAGCAGTTTATGCAATAATTTGACTCCTCTGCCTTCCCCATTGATGCTTCTCTTCCCCTGTATGCACAGATCTGACTGACAGATTATTTTTTTAATGCTTTATCTCCTGGGCTATAGGGCTTCCAGCAACTGCAATCTCATGAAAATTATCCTCCCCCCAGCCTGCATTTTTCTTTCTCCCTCTTTAATGAAGGATTTGGACCATCAAACCCACTTTTTAAAACAGTTTAGTTTTAATAAGATTTTGAAAAGTGAAATGCTTGCACCTGTTCCACAGTTATTTTTTTCTCTTGTCAGTTTGTGCTGTACCTGCATAAAGATTTGCAGCCAATTCTGCAGAATATCTTCCATGTCATACTTGAATAAATTTTTTCAACCTTTTTTTAATAAGGAAGAATAGTGGCTGCAATATGCCTATGTATCAAGAATTCTTACTGTGGTAACTCTTTCTGTAACTGGGAAACATAAAGCTAAAAGGAAGTGCTAGAGACATATTTTTTTCTGGAGAAAGCAGAAATTCACCAGAATATAGTGGCAAGTGTAAAAATGTATGGAAGAAATTACTGTAAATCCCAACAGTCTTGAATCTTTCAAATTAACATTTCACTTAAGATGAATATACAACCAGTTGTAGGGACCCTTCTCTGTTCAGACGTTGAGAGTTCCTCAGCTAAAGCTGGAGTATCACCCTTACTGCACATACAGAAAACACCTATCTTCAAAATAAAACTTGGGAATGTTGGTGGTAAAGCTCTTCTATGAAGAGCATTTAATTTCATTTCTTCTGGCATTATTTAGTCCTTTGCCCTTTATCTCAGCCTAGACCCAGGGTTAAACTTTAAAGAAAAATAATATCCTGATCTATAGTATGAGTGGGTCTGAAGAGAACTAGGCAAAATAAACTAAGGGCAGTTAAAATTTCACTCTAGAGGATTTATTTCTCTTTTCGACCAATAGAAGGGCTTATTTGTCCAAGTGACTGCCTAAAATTAAGGTCAGGACAAACAAAAGTCTAGAATTTCAACTGGAAAATAGACTGCCAAGGTATGGGTGAAAGAAAACAGCACACATGATGTTAGGAATCCATTGTCAGTGCAATTTATCTTTTAACAGTTGAATAGTCTAAGTTGTCTAACTAATACCTCATTAATAGTGGAGCTAATTTTTGAACATAATTTTCTAGTATCTGTCTCTTTTCTCTGTCATCCATTCAGTGTCCTTCTGGCCCCCAATGCTGTCAGTAACAATCCTCTTCAAGAAGACTCGGGGACAGCAAGGTAGTAACAGCTTTCCACTTATTCTTTTGCATTGCAGCAATCACAAATCATATTCAAGATGAAGGATGCTGCTCTCATTGTCCTTAGGGAAAGAAAAACAACCCACAGACAGTTTTAATATGATCGCTCTGACTGTTTCCCACTACACTAATCTAACTTGTCAAAATGTGGAGACATATTTAAACATTTTCTTGGTTTCCTCTTATCTTTCCCATTAAGATTATCTCTGCAACATCTACTGTATTGATCACTCAGTACACATAAGCACCATAAATACAAGATTAACATTAAAATTTATTACAGCAGAAAGAGAGAAATTCAACTTCACATTTGAAAAGGCTATGCCATGGAAAGGATCCATGCAGAAAGTTCTTGAAGAAATGTGGGCTATTGGATTCACTTTGGAGAAGTTAATGAAGAACGGTGTCTTGTGGGTGGAACCTCACACTGGAGGGGAAGAGGAAGAAATGGCAGACACAGATTTATGAAATGACCCCGCTTCCCATTCCCCATCCACCTGTGCCATTGGATCAGGGGAGGAGGTAGAGAAATTGTGAGTAGAGTTGAGCCGAGGAAGAAGAGAGAGGTGGGAAGTAGGAGAGTTTAGATTAATTCTCATTTCTTATTATCCTACTCTGATTTTGATTGGCCATAAACTAAATTAAATTTTGCATCACCTCAACCCTGAGAATGGTATTAATTTTCATTATGAAAGATGTATTAACGCATTTAAATTCCTCATGCATTTTACATATGCTTTTGTATGCAAAACCAGCCTTTCCTAGATATTTCTGGAAAAAAAATTTAGCATCTGATAGCTGAAAACTCAATGATATTTAGACCATTCTGTCAAGTAGAGGAGAGTGTACTTGGCCCTACATCCCTTGAATGACATCAAACTCTGCAGCACCAAAATTTATGCCTCAATACCCAACAAGAAACCTTTGACTATCCATAAGAGATCAAAAGTAACAACTAGAGAATATCTAAGGAAGACAGGTGAGTTCAAAAGCAATAGTGCTGCTTAGTCTGCCTGCAGCTACAAGGACTTTGAAGATGCACCAGTGAAACTGCACATTTCTTATTTTATAAAGACAAGAGAATAACACTATTTCTGTAATGCTGTGGAAAGGCTTATATTTTCAGTAGCACTTCTGAATGAGAAAAACTGATTTCAGCTGCAACAGGATGTATCTAGATGCCTCTTTTATTTTTACAATAAGAGAAACTAGAGCTAGATACAATAAAAGTTCTCAGGATTAAAATTCAGTCATTTTTCATTCAAATATTCAGCTGGAAAACATAATAAATTACAGAATATTTTTTAAATTTATCTTTTTTGAGGCAACACAAGCAGTGAGACTAGTTTAAAAATAACAAGAATTTTCCAAGGCTAGTTTAAAATGTGCTTAAAAAAGAGAGAGTACCTTGAGAAAAAATAAAAACATGCATCAAGTAAGTAATATATTTTGATACTGAATTTAGAAAGAAAAAATATTCTTATGGTCTGATGTGTTTGTCTTGGTAGAGATTTTCTGTAGCTGTGATTCTTTTTTTCAATATGAAAAATAGCACAAAATACAAAAAATGTGCTGTCTTTTTTTCTTTCTTTTCCCCAATTCTTTGTTATTCTCTATGCCTAAAAAAACCTATTATTATTATTATTATTATTATTATTATTATTATTATTATTATTATTTCAATGTAATTTTGAAGGTTTGCCTTGTCTTCAGTTTTTGACCTGCAGGTCATGTTATTGTTGGGGGTTTTTTCACATTTTTAATCAACGTAATGCACAGTGATATTCTAGACTTCTATTTCTACAGATTTTTTTTTTTGTTCTCAAATTTTTTTTTGTTCTCAGGCTGGAATGTGAGACACTAATTTGTATCCCTTACTTTCAGAACACTGAATTACAGCACTGGGCACAAAATTATGTTTTAATATGGGAACTATTTTTTTGCTTATTTACTACCTAAAATGTAATACCATATAGTTCACATTGCTACACATTAAGATTAAATATGTGAAGATTTGTAATTATTTGTCCAGACCAACATTCAGATCTCTTAACTTTCCTGAAACTCTTTAGTTTACATAATCTAGCCTGACAGGTAGTACTTAAAAAGCCATGGAATAAATATATTGATATAGATGATATATACAGTGGATTTATAGAAGATTTGTCCTTATGTGTTCCTGGTCATATGATGGATAAAATTTCAATGTGCAAGTGTGCCAAGATACATGGTTGCCATAACCACCTTGAGCATGTAATTTTTCTAGATGCAATCATCTGACATCAATTACTGCAATACTTCTCTTATTTTCAATGGAGTGTATAGCATACCCCGCAATAATCAATAGAATATAGTATTTTAAAAAAGTCCATATGGTGGTAAACTGTAATGAAGAAGGCTCTGGGCATGTGAAAAACACCACTGATACACTGAGGACGGCTCTAAAAAATGCAAAGTTCACTGTTTTGTTTTTTTTTAATTCTAAAACCTACAGGTTACAGACAGCCACTTTGGCTGTGCACTGCCCTTTTATTACAACATTAACTATAGCGTTAGACCTACTGTCTTGTGTCTTCACAGGTAAAGACTCAAGTGAGTGCACAGCTTTGTTTCCTACAGAGTGGAAGTGAAAGCTATATAGAGAATTATCAATAGTAGGTCAAAAAGCAACAGGCCTGCTTGTGCTGGGTGGGCTGGAGGAAGCATTGAAAGGATGTAGTGAAAGTAGAAGTGAAAATATGAGAGTGTCAGAGCAACAGAGGCACTAACACAAATTCTGGCTACCAGGAGCTGTAACACAGACACAGACTAGAAGGAATGTTTTTCTCACCCTCATTGAGATTAATTTCAAGGGGGAATATCCTCATGTTTTCCTTGAAAATTTATGCCACAAGTGCTCCTGTTTGCTAGTTCATCTAATTACCCATGAGATAACACTGGACTGAAAGTTAAGAATTAGCTGAACTAAGATACTCAGCAGCAGGCTTACTAGCAGTCAATAACTGAAGACAGAAAGTAGAAGATGGTGAATGCTTGCTGCAGCAGACCATTGAATCATAGAATGTCCTGGGTTGGAAAGGACCTGAAAGATCTACTTTCAACCCCCTCTGCCAAGAGCACTTCCACTCCATCTCAAAGCAAACATTTTTTCCTATTGTCTAATCTAAACCTACCCTGTTTCAGTTTGAAGCCCCCCAAATTCTCCCTTGTCCTTTCTCTACATACTCTTTTAAAATGTCCCTCTCCAGCTTTCTTCAAGGCTCCATTCAGGTACTGAAAGACCTCAATTAGGTCTCACCAAAACCTCCTCTTCTCCAGGCTGAACAATTCCATTGTTCTTAACCTTTCCTCACAGGAGAGGTGCTCCATCCTTCTGCTCACCTTGGTGGTCCTCCTCTAGACTCTGTCGATCAGGTCCCTGTCCTCCCTATGCTGGGAACCCCAGAGCTGGATACATTCCAAGTGGGGGCCTCACAGTTACATGTATAAATGACTTAGTGGAAAATGAAGGCTTGCACAAAGCCCTGTAGATTAAGGAAAAGGATAATATTTTAATAACACTAGGGTTTTAACATTTGAGAAAAAAATTGTGTCTGTATTAATATAATGAAAAAATTCAATGTATTGAAGTTTCAAAGAAAGTGATCAAACAAAGTGGGTTTTTATTTTCTGAGTGGCCAGTATATTCCCCATCCTTTCTTGGTTTTCATGCTAAGCACACAGAGCACCAATAGGCTTCCTGGAAATATATGTCCTAGAATAGAGACCACAACCAAAACGAGAAGTAGACCATCAGCCTTGATGGATATAAACATTAAAATGACCTGACTCTTTAGATGTGTCTCTATATCAGAACCAACATTCACTTGGACTTTGTGCTTACGAGTTTATGATTTTTTTTATAAATATTTCAGTTATGAAATAGTTTGAAGTTATTACTCTTTGTTTGGGTGCAATTGACTAAATATGATCTAATTCTAAGAAATTTTTTCCTTTGTTTGTAAAAGTTATTTTGTCCAGCTTAGTCTTTTGTGTTCTCTCAAAAGGCTGCTTACTGGACAGAGCATTTTGCAGTCTCTGAGACTTGTCTCACCTCATGGGAACATGGGAATGTTTTGCCTCCGTGCTCTGGCCAGCTCAAGGTCCCCTTGCAAAGGACTTGATCCACTCAGATGTTTCCAGCAGTGTATGCTGGGCATGAAATACTCATACACTCTGATTTAATCAGCTGTGGTTCCTGTATTTAACATATAGTGGTTTTTTAGGTAGTTTTCTTAGCTAGTTTTCTTCCCTTCTGAAACACAGTTCTTGTAGCAGTTTTGGGTACATGTTACATCAGTTGTCTGGGAGTAGAAAGGAATCAGCTCTCTGCACCACAAACTTGCCATGGACTTACAATACTCTTTTTACTGAAAATGTGTTTCCTTCTTAAGTAGGTATATTTTTTATTAATAGAAATAAGACAATTGCTGCATGAAGTCGCTCTCCCGCACACTGACTGCAAATAACCATTGTGGCAGCCCTGCTTCCAACTGCAATCACTGGCTTTCAAGGCTCCAGGGAAATGCAAAAATATTTTCTCTGTGTTGAAATGTTGGAATATCATGGGGGTTTCATGTACATAAATAGAGCCATACAAATTCTCAAAGAGTCCCTGGCATGGGCATTGCAGGGAGAAGCAGCAGTACTCACTCAGCAGCATGTGTAGGTTTGACATGCAATTGACAGCAAATCACAAGTTATTTGAGACTTTTACTCCAGCTTATAGGTGAGAGATAAGGTGACCAAAGCTAAAGGTGGTCTTGTGTTAGGAGTTCAGATATGGGGAACTGTGACGCTTTTCCAATCCCTAATATCAAACATCTGTCACAGAGATGTTTTGCCAGATTCTATTCTGGTCTCAAGTACATTGGTACAGTCACACTCATCAGCCTCTTTTTCCCCCTCATTCACTAACATGGTTGTACAGCTATTCAACTTATCTTCATAAATAGAGGCAACAAAACCTTTATACATATACCTATTTAGCAAACTTGAGGCTAAAAATGTAAGGAAAAGATACACCTTCAAGTTCACATTCTCTAAATACCTGAGAACTAGCATCTGTTTCAGGTGATTTTCTGGGATTTATATGGGATAATGGCTAGAAGGCCTATGCTTGTGAGCTATTAGTAAAGACGAAAAAATTAAGGAGAAGCTGATAAATGGTGTTTAGGAACTGGCTGGTTTTCTAAACTCAGGTCCCAAGGAAGATCATTAGAAAACATGTAGGATATTAGAAGTTCAAACTCTGGCTAAAACTCAGTAATCTCTAATTAATGAGCACTATCATATCTGTTGCAGCATTTGGAATGCCAGTGGCTAGAGACCATCCAAGCTTGAAGAAATTATTGAACATATTTGATTATATTATAAATTAATATAGGTAACCTTCAAGAGAAAGGAGATAGCAATTTGTTATGATCTCCTATTCTTACTTTACACAATGTCATACAGATATACCTTTTCTATCACAGATGGAGAGGCATTAATTATGGGGGCTGACCATCTATGCTAATCTGTACTTTTTTTTTCACGTAATAATTTGTGTAACTTTCCACAACCAACTGAATACTATATTATTTGCAAGGAACACTACTCTGAAAGGTCACCACTCTAAACTTAATTATACTAAGCAATCTGAAGACAAACACCTCTCCCTTACTAAACTTGCATTCTGCAAGATACAAGCTTATCCTCACATACTTTTTCCTTCCAAATTTGAATTATCTTGAAGTAAGTGTGTATTCAAAATAAAAGCAATCCATTCTTGATAGAGCAAAAAACCCAAGAGAAATTTAGCTTATTACTTTTGAGAGAAAGTCTTTATAAATTTGTTTATAATAGAATTCTAAGTTCTTTCTGTAGAAGAAAATCTTTCTTTAGAAGACACAGAATGATCCCATATCACATCTGAATTTTGTTAGTAACATCAATTAAAAAAAATAATTCATTATATCCTTATTTTCATTTAGAAAAATAATGTTAAATTATTTATGTAAGATATAAATAAAAAATAAATTGTGTAAAACGGTATTTATATGGGGGAGGTGATCAAAGTTTTCACCATTTCACATTATGAATTAAAAATTGAGACTACACATAAAGTGACTCAACCTGCTAAGCAAAGGGAGGTCAAGATGACAGCACTACAAGCAAAACTGAAGAAAATTTATTTGATAAAGTCCTTCTGGAGCCCACATAAATTACTTTGGTTCTCTATCCCTGTATTTTTATAACTCAGAAGCAGCCATGGAAAACTGAGTTGTGGTGATTTCAATGTGGTTAGAATGATCCCCCAGAAAACATAATATGAACAAGTGAATTACAACATGACTCCTCTGTGGTGGTACAGGTTGGCTATTTTTCTCTGTCCTTACTTACTTAGCTTTAACTATTAGCTTACATTTCAAGTTAAAATGAGGGCTTTTGTTTCAGCCCTTCTTTAACACCCTGCTTAACTTTGCTTTAGTAATACCTTAAAGCTTTTGAGAACAAAACTGTAGTAGGTCTAATTAAGATTAAAAACAGTTGGGGTTGTATGGTATGCCAATATTCAGACTAGAGTTTGGCAACATTACTTAGTCTTTCAAATACATTATTTCTGTTTAGTAAGATGAGATATGTAAGAATAGAAAAATTTCTGGTTTTACAGATACAATTTTCAATCCTCATTAATGTGAACACACATCAACTATCATCTGAAGAGGTTAATGTCCCACTGTTGAGGGATTGGTTGTGTAGAACAAGCTAGTAAAATGGAACTTCTTTAGTATTTTTGAGAGTGCTTGAAAGACCAGAGAGATTAAATCTCCAGCTATATTGTAGGGTACTTGGGCTTCTTGTTAAGAAAGCAGAACTTTTTTATCTGGGTAACCACTCCGTATGTTCCACAAAAACGGTGCAAATACAATTTTGGAGTTGATGAGGAGTCGACAGTAGCATTCAGTAGAAATGTAGAAAGTAAGAAGTTCTGTCATGCTGCACTCAAATACTGTAAAATAAAATGTAGGGGAAAGAGAGAGAGAAGTTGTACTTGGAAAAGACTGGTAACCTTATTACTATTATTTGCTAACTAAAATTTCCCTCAATAAACCAAAATTCATGTAACAAGCACACATCATTGACACTACATTGGGGAGAAAGAAGGATAAGAAAGACATGAACTTGTTTTGTGTTCTGAAAGGTAATTTCTTCCATCTAGAGCAAACAGAGAAAGAAAAGGAGAAGCTTACTCTGCCACTGTCAACTTGTGGCAAGGAATTCAAGGAATTAACTAATCTTGTATTCCATCTCAATATAACATGTTTCTAATGGAGAAAAAAAACCCACACATACCTTCCCTCCCCGCCCTCCCAACTAAACAAGCAACCCCAAAACAAAACCCAATCACCCATAATCCTCACCTTTCTCAGAACTCCACTGATT
Source organism: Sinosuthora webbiana (assembly GCA_013397395.1). Taxonomy (NCBI): domain Eukaryota; kingdom Metazoa; phylum Chordata; class Aves; order Passeriformes; family Sylviidae; genus Sinosuthora; species Sinosuthora webbiana. The sequence goes on from VXBN01002165.1 coordinate 538,188, forward strand.
TGTCATTGTTTTATTATGTGGTGAAATATGCCTTGACTCAATATGTTGCAAATATGTGTCTGAGTTTTTAGAACCAATGTAAAGCAAGCCAACAAATGATTCTGAACAGTCATATAGACTTAACAAATCTACAGCTGCCAGGGTTCATGGGTGGATTTGGTATTCACTCAGACGTGATCAATTCAGTCTAAATTCTAATGCATTTAGACACATTGTTGAAGTTGAAAATGATTTCTTACTAAAATAAATTATGAGTGACATCTTACCGAACACCTATGAGCCTCAGATGATCAGAAAGAAATTGTTTTACTACAACTCTAATTTGTTCTACTTATTCCCCCATCTTTAGCCCGTGTTAATTAATGCTTTACCACATGCCACAGTTCTCTTTCCATCTCTCTGAGGAGTCCATATGGTGCTTCTGAAAGAAAAAAAAAAAAATAAAAAAATTAATGCAATTCCTGAATGAGAGAACAGTCTTTAAAAGCATCTCCATGAGCCTTTAGTCTCTGTTCTGAACATTTTGACATAAACTACACTGTGTGGAAAGAAGACACTGGGTTTCTTTGAATGCTGTTGTTGTTTCCTGTAAGAGCCGTGGAGAGCTTGGCACCAAGTTCCTGCAGTGTAGATGTAATGGTTCTCACTTCTACCAAGTTAATTACTTTGGCAGCAAAAATCATCTAAGATCAGGTTCTGCTATCAGGTGATTACCACCTCATAATTAAGTATCTCTTCAAAATGGTTAAGTCTCCGGCTTTGCATCATTTGTAATTGAATTTACAACACTGAGATAAGTAATTTTTCTTAGGCCTTAGAGTCAAAGAACTTGAACGTCTGATGTTGAAAATAAAGTTAAGAATACATCTCCATGAGCTTGTATTTCAGCTGGTTTCCAGCCTTTCTGGATCCTGACCAGTGCTGCTACTTAAATTTTTGATAGAATCATAGAATAGTTTGAGTTGGAAGAGACCTTAAAGTTAGTCTATTTTCAACCCTGTTGCTATGGGCAGGGACACCTTCCATTACTGTGTTGCTCAGAGCCCCAGCCAACATATTCCTGAACATTCCCAGGGATGGGGCATCCACAGCTTCTCTTGGAAACCTGTTCCAGTGCCTCATAACCCTCACAGTAAAGATTGATTTCCTAATATCTAATCTAGACCTACCCTCTTTCACTTTGAAGCCATTCCCCCTTATTCTGTCACTGCATGCTCTTTTGAAAAGCCTCTCTCTGTCTTTCTTGTAGGCTCCCTTCAGGTACTGGAAGGCTGCAATTAGGTCTTACCAAAACCTTCTCTTCTCCTGGCTGAACAATCCCAATTCTCTCAGTCTGTCCTTGTAGGAGATGTGTTTCATCCCTCTAATCATCTTGGTGTTCGCCTCTGGACTCAGTGCAATATGTTGATGTCCTTCCAGTGCTGAGGACCCCAGGGCTGGATGCAGCATTCCAGGTTTGGTCTCACCAGAGCAGAGCAGAGAGGCAGAATCCCCTCCCTGGCCCTGCTGCCCACACTGCTTTGGATGCAGCCCAGGACATGTTTGGCTCTCTGGGCTGTGAGTGCTCATTGCTAGATCATGTCCAGCTCTTCACCCCCCAGCACCCCGAAGTCCTTCTTGGCAGGTTTTATCTTGATCTGTTCATCCCCAGCCTTTGTTCATACTGGGAGTTGCCCTGATCCAGGTGCAGCACTTTGCACCTGGTCTTATTAAACCTCATGAAATTCCAATGGCCCCAATTCTTAAGCTTGTCCAGGTCCCTCTGGATGGTGTCCTATCCTTCAGGTGTGTGAACAGCACCACGCAGCTTAGTGTCATCAGCAAACTTCCTGAGGGTACACTCAATCCCTTCATCTATATTGGTAATGAAAATATTAAACAGCACTGGTCCCAGTATGGACTCCTAAGGGACACCACTTGTCTGTGTCCATGCCATTGCCTGGGTACTCACTTAGTTTTCACAGGTAACGACTGAATGAGTAAAATGTCTGAGGCAGTTAAACTTGCTGAGGATTAAACAATCCATTAAAGCCATTGAGTTCAATCTTCCTCTTCATGAATGTATTTAAAAAAAGTACACGATTCTGTTGCCAATCAAGAGTACAATCTGATGGTGTCTGATCAGCCTGGGTTCTGCCTTGAAGAACAGACACCCAAGTGGCACAGAAGTATTTCCATCGTGGCTAAAGAGTCTCCTCAATCTCAGGACCTGCTATAAGCTATCTGCCTCTTCTGTGTCTAATCAAGGGAAAAGAGCAATCCAGACATGTCAAACACCAAAGCTTCTTAGATCTTGAAACCCTAAATTCCTGCATAATAGGTAAGAAAATGAATGCAAAGGAACAAAAAAATAAAAACCCATATTTTTGTGGCATTAGTTGTCACAGGGACTGATTTTCTTTTGCACACTGAGAGCTCCATTCCAGCGTGGAATCAGAGTTGTAAACTTTGCCTGAAATGTGGGAACCCGTAACAGAGCCAAAACAATTGAGAGAAGAATCTTAAACACCTCTCCCCTCAGCATTTGCCAAGGAAAGGTTAATCTTTCTTTTATGGCACACAACATGATTTTGCCAATACCTGCCTCAGATTCTGTGCTCTGCCTTGTCATTCTACTTGTGACTATGGACTACACTAAGCAGAAGAGCATCTATAAATGAGCTACGGAAGCACCAAATACTGCAGCATTCAGGTTGTATCTTACTTGCTCAGGAAGAACCTGTTAGTAGGAGTCCTGTTAGTAGGAGTAGGAGTTAGTTAGTAGTAGTAGTAGTAGCTTTGAACTGCTCCAAAAAGTGGTTTTTCCTTGCTGGAGTATTGTAACAATAGAAAGATCAGCCCTTGCTTGGTTTTCCGCCAATATAGAATTACAACAAATCAGACCAAACATGCAAAACTGCTACAAATTCACTGTTTTCATGTATGTACAGGACATGGAGCTGGCCTCAAGCAGTGTGGCAAATCTAGCCTTGTCCAACAGTCAGTAAGTCCCTAAAGGCTGACGCATGGTACTGAGTTTGGCTCCTGGAAAGGCTTTTTCTCAAGGGTGAAGTGGTAAAGAAAAGGGTAAGAAGAAAGGAGGCAGATTCATCTATACATGGAGACTCTGAAACTTATGAAGACATTGGAACTAATTGTAGTTACCAACTGAAAAGGTGTGTAGAAATAATGTCCCTGACAAGAGTAAAAAGATTGATCACTAGACCTACCACTTAAGAATAATCTGGGATGTGGGATCTTGGCTCGTGTTTTATTTCTTTTTGTTTTATTTCTGCAAACAAGAAGCACATATCTGGGATTCTACCACTCTTGAAACTGAAACTGTGTTCAAAGTACCATGACCCCACATGCCAGGGCGTATCACTTTGCGCTAGATGTCTAACTTAGCTACAGGAATACTGGGAACAGAAGAATTTAGTATGAATACCATCTTTATCTTCTCTTCATATCTTATGTCCAGGATATAAATACTTTAGTTAATTAATTAACTTTTTCTTTTAATCAGATGTCCTACTTTGGCATGTACTTTGTAAAAACTCCCCATTGAAATGAACAGTAAAATACAACTATTTCCCTATCTGCCTGTTCTACTCTATTTTAAACTAGGCAGAAAACATCCTTCACAGTGCCTGAGTAAAGTCTAATACAGATTGTATCTAGTAGCCACGATAAGGAAAAAGAGATCTTGATTCATTGAAACATCAATATTTTCAACTATACTGAAGGCTGAAATAGGATTTCACGCAAAGGACAGCATTTCCCACAGTTGGATGCTTTGAAACTTTCTCTCTGAATAGTTCTCCCAGCTGCTAGTAGTAAAGATCAAGCATCTCAGGTCAGATAAGCACACTTTCACCTATATTATCTTTCATTCAGTCCTTCTAAATGGAAAAGATTGCCTATCAATGTGCATGAGTTTTCCTATGTAAAAACCATTAGGCAATAGCTTCAGCAGTTATTAACCACTTGAACTGCGGTGTTTCACTGCTGATTTAAATTAGCTGTGGATATGCTTCATCCTGTTTCTTACTCTATCTATACATAAATCCCAGTGCACACATATTATCTATTCCACTGAGCCTATCAAAGTCGGAGACTTCAAATGATGCAAAAAAAAAATCTTCAGAGAAGGTAACAGTCTGCTGAACTTCTGCAAAGGAGTTTCAGACAGTAGAAGAGTGCATTCAGAGAGAGAAAAAAGTAGATGCTAAGAATACCAAATTTAACTTTGATCTGCTTCATATCAAAGAGCACACATATTTTAATTAGATCTCAGGCTCAAAAAATGTTATTGAGCTGCCAGACAGAATTAGAAACATTTAGTGCTATCTTTGAGGAACTTGGGGATTTCCACGCTGGCAGGAGAGCATTAATTACAGTAAGTAGTGCACCATAGCTAACTATATTTTTGAAAAATTTGCAATGTGCTTAGTGTTCATGGCTTTCACCAGACTGAGAGTACAAAACCAAATTTTATTTACTGACACAACAAATCATGGCATGACCATTATCTTTGTAGGTTTTCTTATGCTGCAAAATATAACTGCAGAATAAACATATATTTATCTAAGTAGGTTTTGCAATCCTTGAGCTTAGGAAGAAGAGGAAAAGTTTGTACACAGATGGTATATCTTTTATGAGGTTAGCTGAAACTGCTAATTAAAAGTAAGACCTACTATGAGACCCAAATACCTTCATCACTGTACTGAACCATTGAGTGTCACATACTACTATTAATCATAAACTTCAGTCTACATAAACTTCATAAATCTATTGGATAAGACTGGAAGGAATAGCCTTAGAGGGTAAACAAATTCATGCAGTCAACATATTAGGCACAGGGTAGTGAGAAGCCATTTGGGAAACCTGTAGCCAGCCTTCATACCATACCATACCATACCATACCATACCATACCATACCATACCATACCATACCTCAAATCATGTTCAAATTGTCTTAAAAATAATCTAGATGTTTGACAAGAACATTCTGTTGGAAAGCTACTTCAAATCTTCCTTTATATAATTTTTCAGTTGTTCTATTATAATTAATAACAGCCAGCACATACCAATATGCTTCTATACTGTCATGATTGGGTTTTTTCCTGGTTAAATACCTCTCCGTTCACCTTCGCACTCACACAGTGAGCACTTAGAGAATCTCTTCCAGCTTTATTTTGTTGAAATAAGAAAGTCAAGCTCTTATGGTTCCCATTTGTATGAAATACTCCCTCTGTAACCTGATTACCTTAAAATGTCTTCAGGTGAGAACCTGTTCTGAATTATCTTTCTTCAAGTCAGCAGAACAGTATTATCCGGAGAATTTCATAACCTATTCCCCATCCTGCTACAATAATATTAATACCCTGTTACTGCAAACAGATCAGATCCCAATCCTCAAAATTCATTTAGTAATCTAGTCTAGAACAATAACATTTCTGCCTGACCCACTGTTGCTTCAACTTTGCCCATTCCCTCATCTTTCTAACTTTATTGTTTCTTGAATGAACCTGTGCCATACTTATCAACAGTTTCCCTGGGTAATGCATAAAAAATTCTTTTTTTTTTTTTTTAGGCAAATCAGTTAGTTCTGTTTGATACAAGTTAGCCTCAGTAATCCCATTATTTTTTTCATTGAATTCCATCTTATTTTGTTCGTTCCTGTGTAGCTCCAGTTTTTCATCAGACTATAGTCTAAACTGTTAAAAAAGCCAGAAATCAAAGTGATGAGTTTTTAGTTTTTTGGGTGGGGTTTTTTCCTTTAAATATAAGCTGCATTCTGAGGGTTCCCAAAACCCTAAATTACCTCTCTCCTAAGCTGAAGTTGCCTGTCTCCTTTGTTCTTCTTTTCAGTGCTACCGACACAAATATATTACAGGTGCACTTAAAAATTCTAAGTTAATAATAGATTTATAACTGGGTTTAGCTTCTTAACATCCCTTAAAAGTTACACAGCTATCAGTCCTATCCTTGTTTCAGGGTAGAATTCATTTCTTCATAGTAGTTGTTACACTGCTATGTTTTGGAATTGGAATGAGAATGGTGCTTTGGATTCGGAATGAGAATAGTCTGGATAACACTGATGTTTTGGTTTTTTGCAAAGTCACCTTTATCCTAAGTCTCATGCTCTGCCAGTGAAGAGGTACTCAAAGGAAACTGGGAGGGAGCGTAGCTGGGATGGGTGACCTGAACTGACCAAAAGGATACTCCACACCATAGAACATCCTGCCCAGTAGGATGGGGGGATTTACCCAGAAGGGGAGCTGATCTAGGTTCAGGAAGAGCGTCTGGCATCAGTCAGTGGGTGGTGAGCAGCTTCACAGTGTATCAGTTAGTTTTCCCTTTTCATCTACATTAATATTATAATTTCTGTTATTGCTGTATTTTATTTTCATTTATCATGTATCTCAACATACAAATTTTACTTTGATTCTCTTATCCATTCCACTAGGGTAGACAGAGAGAAAAGGGATGGCTTGAGGGCTGCATAGTGCTTGATTTCCAGCTGGACTCAAACCACAACAGTCCAATATACAGGTCTGCTTCAAAACGCACTCTGGAAACTCAGAAGAACTTAGTCCCTGAAAACAGTATGTATATAGTAACACTCAGTGTGCCAAATATGAGAAGTTAACTCAGAACACAGAATTATGCAGCTAAACTTGTGTCCTGGGTTTTGTAAAGAACATGTTATTGTATTCCATCTGGGTGGAGCAGAATTGTTTATCTTTGCCCGAATGGGTCAGTGTCGCTTATCAGATGGTGGAGTGCTACTTATCTCTCTTCATTGTTTCACTACTCCATGGGGACATCTTCTGCTAATGGACCATTAAGCTGCTCTACACAGGCAGGAGGAGCCAAACCATCTTAACCTAGATAAAAAAGGAGCCACAGTGCAACTAGGGTATCCAGTTTTTTTCCACCAGATCCCTGGAGGAAGACCGGACCCATCTCACCATTACTGGACCCCTTTTTCTTCAACGGGACCATCTCTACTCCAACAAAGCCACATCTGCCACTCCAGGAGGGCTTACTCTGGACTGCTTCCAACACCCTGATCAACAGGGTGTCAGGTTGTATTTCTGACTCTGTCAGGGTTTTCTAGGATTCTTGTTTGTTTGTTTGTTTGCTTATTCTTCTGTACTACAACATCTGTATTTTTTATATCCCTAGTAAAGAACTGCTATACCTATTCCCAAAATCTTTTGCCTCACAGCCTTTTAATTGCAAATTTATAACAATTTGGAAAAGAGGGAGGGGGCTTACATTTCAAGGGAGACTCCAACCCTCCCTGGCAGATACCTGTCTATCTAAACCAAGACAACATGTTTGGAAAACTCAGGCAATTTCCGAAATGTAACTGAATTCTGGTAAATAACAGCCTTGAGTACCATATTATTTCATGTTTATAATCTATGGGGTTTTTTAGATAATGTTTTTCTTATGTAAGATAGCCTAAGTAACTGATAATGCCGTCTTTCTTCAAATTCTTAAATTGGAAAAAAGACATGAAAAACTGTTTATAAAACTGCATGGAATATCTCTCAAGCCATTCAAAATAGCTTAAAAATGTTGTTAGCACAGAGTAGCAATTACATGAAGCAATTCCTAAATTAATTCCTTCAAAGTAGATGCTTGCTTCCTTCATTTGTCCCTCAAATTTAATCCCAGTGAAACAGTATCTGAAAGTAGTAGCTGGACAACCACAGCAATTTTATGAAGCAGATATTTAAATTATCAATTCTGATTAGATAAACTATTGCTATTACCCATAGTTCACACATCTATCAGGCCGTCAGTGCATTCATTCATAGATCACACATAAAAGTCACAGCAGAATGTGATTGCTGACTGACAGATAAAACTATTAATATCTACACATTTCACTGTGAATTAATACAGAGCATTTTAGGTGATTCAGCAAATCATTAGTAGTAACATTTATTTTTAGCATGCTTTCTTTTTCTGCCTGCTTTCATTTTCCTCTTGGATCTATATTGGGCATACTTCATTTCAAAGAAATTATATGTTTCTTCATTAACAGAATAATTGAGAACCGCAAATATGTTTCTGTTTATGGCAGAGATGATGTTTTGATTATGTATCCCAAAATAGACTGAAAGCATCTGGCTGGGAGTCTCAGTACTGCTGAAGTAAAAACAACATATTTTTAATGGATGGTGAAATAGAAGATACTTAGACTGCAAATCTGAATAATTTTAAAATATACTGAAGCATTACAGAATTGCCTGACTACCTGTGTCCTGTATCAAATTGCTACCAATTGTAAGGAGTCTTCAAGGAGCATTACTAGATAATACTCTTTCCAGTAGAAGCGCGACACCATGGCCCATCCTACACAAGGACTGATTCCCTTATTGTATCTTTACTGCATAAATGTAGACAACGAGAAAGGTGCTTGAGACTTAAGAGTGATAGAATTTTAAAAACTTATTCTTCCTCAATAATGTTTTTGTGGTAGGATGCTCTTTAAGCCTGGTAATATTATCCATAACTGAGACAATCTGTCAGCAAAGTGATCTATTTTAACATTAAACTTTGGCAAACCAAGTCTGACAGTTGATATTTCAAGCAGACCTATTCATGTGTTTAAAGCCCAACTCATTCTGCAGTGCAGTTTTTCACAATCTGTGTAACATACACAAGATTCAAATGTTTATATCCTCATGGGATGCACAGTTTCTGCAAGCTCATAGATATACAATGACAAAGTATCTGACTTATGTGATAAGGAGCAATACAACTAGTCACTATATATTGCAGAAGATGTAGTTTTCTGAAGATTCAGTCTTTTTTACAAAGTCTGTGTTCAGAAATGTTCTAAATATTCTAAACCTACTGAAGTTATTTTATTCTCATTTTTCTTTGAACAGTTGGTCCCCCAAAATTAACTAAAATGCATAAAAATATGGGTATAAAAATATTAAAAAATTATATATGATAGTGGATTTTTATACATATGAGTCTTATAATGATATTACAAAGAATTCTTCAATACTTTACAGGTAAATGAGTTTGCTGAGAAGTTTTATGCTACTACCTTGAAACAAAACTCTATCTTGGATCAAGAAATATTGGCCTAATCTAACCAGAAAGAAAACAAACCACTGTCAGGATCAGAGTTTTCTGTTGGGTGAAAGAAAAGGTTGAAAACTGCAAATTGCAGAATTAATACACGAAGCATCTCCTAGTTTAAATAGTGAAGTCTCCACAGGTATGTGGCCCTCTTGCACAGAACCTTTAAGGTCAGAAAAGACCTCTGAGATCTTCAAGTGCATCCAACAACCTAGCACCAGGTAGCAGAACTCACCCACCTTCAGAATGTGGTCAAAGAGCTCAAATAATGCAGTACCTTGGAAGCTATCAGTGGTGGGCTAAGAGGAAATGTCATGTGCTGCTTTGCTGTTAAATTATGTTAAAACCAGTTTGGCTCATCAGCCTCGAATTAACATCCTGATAGTAAGGCAGAGACTTGGCAGATAAACTGCTAAACTGGCCTGAAGATACATGACTGGCAGTCTTATCTTTTCACACTATAAAAGTTCAGTCCACTTTCATACGGTAGATGCCTCTAACATATTCCTTCTTGGACTCTGTGTGTGAAGTTTCCTCCCTTGATGTGGGAACACCCCTGAAGGATACTCCTTGACACTGAGCGAAAGGGATCTGTCCACAAGCATTGGTATGGGTGAGTTACACCAATCTGTTCTTAAAAATTGTTTCATTTTGTTAGCTTCAATATAATTGCTTTGATATAATTTCTTCAATAAAGTGCTCTATAATATATGCTTCTAGTAGTTTTAGCTTTTATACAACGTAGTAAATAATTCTATTTAAGACCTTTTGTCTAATCATTTGTCATAATAATTCATTTTGTATAAATATATCTGATTACTCTTCTTTAATCTTGCGGGACAAAGTTACTCAAACTGTTGACAGTCTGAAGCTAAAATTGGATCCAGCTGCCCCCAGGCTACTCTCTGACAAGGAGCTTAGAACACAAGGGGTCCTTTCTGTACCTTATGGCTCTACAGCAGGGCTTCTCTAATAAACTTTGTCCTAAGTCCCACCATCACCAGCGGCATAGCACCACTATGTTTACCACTGATCATGTCCTCAAGTGCCATATCCACACCTTTTTTGAACAGTTCCAGGGATAGTGACTCCACCGCTTCCCTGGGCAGTCTGTTGCAATGCCTGCTAACCCTTTCTGTGAATAAATTTTTCCTAGTATCTAAACCTCCCCTGGTGCAACTTGAGGCCATTTGCTGTCATCCTGTCTACAAGGGGCATAAGTGCTTTTCTTTTGCCTACAAACACTCCACCTGTAGGACCAAAGTAGGTCTTACTCATCATGAGATGGCCCAGCACAAGTAATCCTCAAAACAATAAATAATTGCTGGTATCACTTCTTTAATCCAGACCCACAAGTCTGCAGTAACATAAATGAGAAATCCAAATTGAAATCCAAAATAGTGACAGTCATTGCTGATTTATTTCAATGAGGAAGAGGCTTTGAAAAAACAGCCCTGAAGGCAAAATTTGGAGTCTGTTCTTCTTTGGCCTGAAGCCAAAAAATTTTTGTGACAAATCCTTGTGAAATAAAGTAAAAAATCTAAATAGGAATGAATGCTGCTTATGAAACTGATTTAAGAAAGGGTTACTAAAAAGTTGGTTTCGGTGGCAGAAACTCCACTTATCTAACAGTGAAACAAAGTTCTTCATGAGGTGTGAGACAATTTCATATGACCTTTTTCAAAAATGATTAAGAAATGCGAGCTTCACTTTGTGTCATATACAAAATTAAAACTCAGATGGCACTTCAACCTGTGAGACAAAAAAGACCAACTCTAGGAAGATGGGATAACACTGCAGTGATTTTTAATGGCTTGAATACTGGAGACAAACACAGTGCTCTGTCGATTGGGATTTAAGTAAAGCAAGCTGTAAACAACACTAGTGTTCTCTTCCCTTCAAAATAGAGGTCAACAAAACATGCCAAAAGTGTAGGATTCTTAAACATTTTAATTACAACTAATAATACAAAATTTTAAATTATATTTCTGTCAGTTGCATTATATTTTGTTTCTTGGCCATATACCTCATTTATGTTTCTCAGGTTGGATTATTTATTCTTTTTTTCTCCCTATGAAAAAAAGAGAAAGTTCCTTACCATTCACTTGCCTCCCAGAACTCAGGATGTAAGGAGAAAGTGGCAGCCAGGATTAGGCTCCTGACAAAGCTCTGAGAGATCTGACATGAAAGCTTGAGGCTAATTTCAAAACAATTCTTTGGTTTCGGTCAGAGCACATTACAGTCCCCCCTAGGTGCCTGAAAACTGGATTTACAGTTTTCACTCTGAATGATGCACCAACATACTTTCCCTGCTGCAAGGCAGAAAAAGGGAAGGCAGATAAAACAAAAGCTGTGTTTTGCAACAGTCCCTCAGTGTTATTCAGCATAGAATATTATAGTGGTAACAAATCTGGGATCCTGAAAAACTACAGTTCCTTAAAGTACCTCAAACCCCCAAGATTTCATCAAGTGTCATATTATTTGGTGGTAGGGTTGACTTAATTCATTGAAAAACAAAACAAGAAATATATAATTCTTATTCTTTTATTTGTGGAGAAAAGTTTGAAAATGTGACCTCTGCTGGCTCAAGAACATAAGGTAAAGAAAATATACCCTTTGAAGTTCATGGCATTTATAAAGACCTGAGTCATGATTTTTGTATTCCTGAAGTTGACAGTTATTTATTTAGTCCAACATAAGTAAGAGAAATGGTAGAATAAATAGAATACTGTTGTTTCACTGTTGTCATGTACACTTTTAAAGGTATAATAAGTGACAGACAATCTTGCATTCTGTCTTTACATATCAAAGACTTTTTCTTCATTCAGCAAAAAACCTTTAATCAAGACCCTACCTGGAGAAGTAAGGGTGCATAGGTGTGTGTGTTTCACAATTTGTATACCAAATAAAAGTATTGTGATCTCACAAAGTTCTGTGACACCATCGTGGCTTTGGACAAGGCTGAGTAGGGTCTCTGCTTCTTTTTAAATCAAGATCTTTTTTGTTGGCTGTCCCCATCTCATGGAACAAGAAGAAACCTCCATGTCCTCAGGTGACCACACCCAGGGCACAGGATAAAAATGCAAGATGTATTCAGGACTTGCCTTTTTCTCCTGCTTCTCTAGGAAGAGCTTGTCCTACCCACCATATTAGGAGTCCACCAGTGACCCTGCAGCATTTTTCTGGGGAATGGGTTGCTACCAATGGTGGGTGGGAGAGGGGGATGTGAGGTGGGCTTTGCTTTGAACTTCTCTGCTTCCATGAAAACTCCAGAAATTATATATTCATTCCAACTCAAGAAGACATAGGGACCGTGTATTGTAGATGATCCAGAGTGGAGGGAAGTAGCACAAAACACTAAAACAGCAGTCAGAACAAGTTCACAGCAGTAAACTGGGCAATGCATTTAGGGCACCTTTATTGTCCATCTGTAAATAGTCCTTTTACATGCATTGTCTCCAGTCTTAGTCAAATTTCTGCAGATATTGGAACTCTTGGATGGCTTTCCTATGTGAATTAGCAGTACCCCCTTTCAAAAAATGTACATTTACTGATTATAGGGATTTATTAAGTGTTGTTGTGTTTTTCAGCTGATTTTATTTCTATGCATTAGGCAAAGTATTAGCCACATTTAGTCCCCTGCCCAAATGGTCTTTATGGTTCTAGGGGAAGAAACAAGTTACAATTCCATTCCTTATGGGACATTAAATATTTGTTTGTTTGTTTGTTTATTGTACCATAACATGATTGCAAAACACATGAAAGTTGCAGAAATAAAAGCAGTATTAAAAGTGTTCAGTTTAAAAACAGTTCAAAGTCTACCTAGGTAACCTCACAAAGATTTTTAATGGATAGGATTGTGATCAAAAAGGATAGGATTCAAACATGAACCTGAAAAGGCCATGCCTGTTTGTACAACTAGAAGTAACAAGTGCAATTCCCTGAATTACATCCACATCCATAAAAAATTAAAAAACCTGAAGCAGATATTTCTTATTGAGCTGGGAACTTTGTGCAAACAACTTAGTCTTGTAAATTGCTGCAAAAAATGCTTCTTATTCATTGCTCAAAATACTGGAATGTGTCTCGGATTCTAAAGAAAAACCACTAAGTTAATTCAGAAAAATGCCCTCATTTTCATGCACATAGAGCCATATCATTTGGAATTTGGGGGAATGTGGGGAGATTTTTGAAGACTTAGAAAAAAAAATTTCAGGAACTGCAATATTGGGATTTTTTCCACATTAAATGCAGCTTTTAGCAACTAATAACTTCTAAAATCAGCTCATAATCAAGGCACTCTTGAGTCATACCTATAATCTGCCACAAGTGCATCTCTATAAGCACTTCAGCTCATATCAACAATACTGCCCCAAACAAATTCAATTTCCCTGTTGTTCCTGTTTACGATATTTTGGGTCAGTTTGCAGAACAGACAAATTACAAGGAAGTAGATTCTTTCCAGATGAAATGAAACTGGAAGGTACACTCCAGGAGCAAACCAAATGCTCTCCAACCACTAAGGGGCATTCACTTCACAGGAAAAGAGATAGATTGAAGTAGGTTTCCCTATAAAACAAAATTTTGGGTTATCAGAACAGAGTCCTTCTGAAAATTTATGCTTATTGAGTTGTATCATCTATTAATATGAAAATAAGCCTATCAACTACAGAGTCATTATACAACTTGAGGACAGTCCTGTAGATTCATTCCTGGCTGGAGACCTCTCCAGTACTAAAATCAAACATGATTATCATGAGATGGAACAAGTATCTTCTGCATTTGAAGAACTGGCTACATTAACTAAATTATAGATAATAAATAGTTGTTAGGGGAAAAAAAATATCTTCAGACTCTAACAAAAAGAAAGAAACATTAAATACCCCTGAGCAGGAAAATAGGATTCCCATGAATGTTTTTCACTGCAAATCATTTAGAGGGTATCTAGAACAAGATGTAATAGACATGCTTTCTTCTGTAGCAGAAATGAAGGTGAGACTAGGAACATTTGTCTTGTCAAATTCATTTACTAACAAAATACAAACTGGGGGGACTAATAAAACCACAGCCTGCTCTTTTTTTCATAAGATCCATAAATATTATTTTGATTTTCCTGTGCCTTCTGCTTTTGACTCTTTAGGTAGTATTTGCTTAACATTTTCAGCATTTCTATGTTTAGACTCCTTTTTCAACCATTCATTTATTTTTAAATGACAGTGGATATCATGTAATTAACCAATACTAGGAACTGTAATTTTACAAAATGGAAGCAGAAGTACAAATTCAAGTACTGTAGTGAGTCTTATTATACAGTGCCAAAGAGGAGTCACATGCTGTGGCAGCCCAAAGCAGCCCAAGTGGAAATCTCTAAAACATGAGCTGGGTGTGTTGGCTCTGAAAAACTTTACAACACCCACTCATTTCATTCCAAAATGAAATTAGAACTTTATACGAGGTGTTATGTTATCAGGACATATTCTAAAAAAGGAACAGACTCATGGGTATCAGAAAACAAAATACTGTGAACTGAAGAGTGTTTCACAGAATATGTGCATAATTTTAGTAAGAGTATGCAAAAGCAAATATTTAGCAAACGGTTTCTTTGATGGCTCACTCACAACTTGGAAATATGCACCCTCAATCTGCATCTCACATCTCTATGCACAGCAGTAGGAATTCTAAAGACTGTGTCATTTTCAGCTTTTTGCAAAGAGCAAGCGCCAGCTTTAAAAGCTACAGCCTGTCAAATTTAAATATAATAACCCATCATTGGTTTTATTTTCAATTACTTGATTCCAGAAATTGGCACTTAATCTAACGCAAATTGCAAGATCACAATATTCCCATTAACCAGGAAATCTCATCCTTCTTACACTCTGTTCAACAAACTCAAGGGAACCCTGGAAATTAAATATTTCCTAGTTAATATAAAGCAGTATTTGTTCCATAAACAGGAAATATAACCTGAAAAAGAGGGCATAACTGCAAGATATTCCAGCCTCGAGTTCCACACCAACGCAGTACCACCCCAGGACCACAACTGAGTTGAGAGTATCCTGAGTTGAGAGAGACAGGTCCTATAACTGAGCAGGAAATAAGTGAACAAAAGACTGAAAAGAACACCAAAATAAAATTCTTTGAGAACAGGACTGTAAAAATAGAGTTTGTAAGAGATCAATCACAAAAACAGTGCAAAGAGTGACTCTCCTGAAGAAAAAGTATTACTTTGGTTCAGATATGTTAGCGCTACAAAAATTTCAAAACTGGTATTTCAGAAGTTTTTCTTAAATTCTTTGAAATGCATCATTTGCACCCAAAAAGGAGAAGATTTCTTTGAGAAAATGTAAGAAATAAATTTCTTGTGGCCTTGGGTGTCAAACTGTGCTTGATATAACAGAGGTTTGCATTCTTAAAAAGACCATACAGAATGTTTTTGGTAGCATAAGAAAATTAAAAACAAAAATAAATCTGGTAAACATGTTGAGTGACAATGATCAGGCAGTTATTGAGAGAGGCAAACCAGACTTAAAAGATTTAACTTTTCCGACAAGCGTATTTCATGTTGAAGTTGAAATCAGTTTAAAATCTCTCAAAGTGACTGCTTAAGCACCCCAGGATAGTACAAGTATGGTCTGTCCAAAGTCTGATGAGGCAACTTCTAGCGTTCTGCTGTTTCAATAGATAAGAAAACAAACTGCACATCCCAGAGACAATGCATGCAAACATCCTGTGTGTATATTTCAGATAAATTATTTTGTTACACTTTTCAGTAGGTATAGATTTCATCTTAGTTTTCTAACTCCTACTCAAGCATTTTTTACAGTCTTCCAATATGGCATTCATTTTCTTGTAAAACTTTATGACTCCACGTAGATCATATTAAATTTTCTGCCTGTGTAGTCTGCAAATAATTTCTTATTTTTTATGTTAATTGATATTTAAAAATAATCTGTGAATAAGAAGGTTGTGAGCTCAACATGTGTCATACCCTAGCAACTGGGTTAATGAACTTCAGAGAGCTACATCCATCTCTTTTGGCCCCTGCTAACAGATCAAGTGTGTTCTGTTCTCTCCTACCCCGAAGCACTGAGCACTTCTCTGTATCAAACCCAAGCTTACAAATGGCTTGTTTTGTTCTCTAAGTTTAGAATAAAGGCAAACCCCAGTAAAATAATTAGCTTGGAGCAGGTCTTGTGTATGTTTAAAAATACTGTTTGTTGACAAATTCCAAAATGAAACTGTTGCTATGTATTTTGGTCAAGTAGTGTTAAGAGGCACATGAAACAGACAATTTTGTAAATCATGTTCAGCTATAAAAGAAAAGCTTTCATATGTGAATGATGAAGCGGTACTACCAGAAATGTTATTCTACTCTACTTTCAAGGAGAGTAAAGTAATTACTAACTTTGAAAGTGGCAAAATGTCTTTTAACATTTTGAAGGGGTAGCAATGAGTGATGCAAAATTAGAGGTTACCCAGTAGCAAACCTTAAAATCACTAGAAAATTAGCTTAAATTATTATTAAAGAAGTAAAATAGATAACTTACAAAGTGACTAAATAATATTAAAATTCAGAATAGAAGTATTGATATGGAAATATTTTTACAAGGATTTATGTTTTTACTCGCATAAGCAAAATTTACAAGGGTTAATGATTTTTAGCAGTTTTGCTATGAAGCCTTTCTATTTCATCAGAAAGACCAGGGTAAAAACTGTTTTCTATATAAAAATGCTTCTCAAATTGAATTTCTGATTAGAAATAAACATAGGTAAAGGCTGAGAAGTGTTTATGCAATGTTGAAAGCTCAAGATCATTATGCTTCTCTAAAACAGAAAAAGTAGATGGATCTGGACTTCATAATGTAGTCAAGTACCCCTAGCTGCAGGTGATGACAATTATCTGGATATATATTCAAAGCCCTATGCTTTCCACAAAGAGCTGAACAGCAAAAAATGCCTCTCTCTAAACACAGTGGTTAAAATTCCATCATGTGATGTGGGAGACCCTGGTCCAAATCATACAGAGTCAGCCTACCTTCACCATCTTTTTCATCTAAAAACAGGATTACTCAGTCATTTAGATTTCCTTATTTAATGAGCTTAACTTCATAAAGAACTTCTCAGGTAGAATAGAAAATTGATAAAAGATGTAAAGGACAGCCTTAGGTATTTGATCCTTACTATAATGCATGTTTGCTGATAAATTCCCCAAGGTAAATTGTGAAGCACTTGTTTAAAAATAGTCAGATTCAAAAAAAGATAACAGCAGTCTTTGTAAGAATTTAAGGGTCAGGGAAAGCCTGCATGCCTTTTGGAATCCTGACACTTGTTCAAGTACATTAGCAGCATGACATTAAAAAGCCATGTTGACAGCATTGTCATCTTTAACATTTCAAAACATATATTTCAGAGATTTCTACAGTTATTCACAAATGTCAGATGGCAGGATTTCTCAAATGTTTTTCTATAATTAGCTATTTTCCTCCACCATTAGGGAAGAAGATTCAACTGAGTAATTACAAAAACTGTATAGCCCTTGGTCTTGTCACATGGATACTTATCAACTATTCCATGCATTGTTTTGCTGAAATCAGTTTCCAGAGGCTTCAGTGTCCTGGCCATCACTGGGCTTCCGTTAACAAAGCAGGAACACTTGGAAATGCATTCAGTTCAAGAATTCTGGAATGATACATATTGTTACCATATGTCAGCTACAAAGGCAAATGCACTAACAGGTTTTTGTAACTAAATCAGAAGGTTATTCCAGGTTTCAGGTGCTGCTCTATTCACTTAATTTAAGATCATGGTGATCATGATTAACTTAAGAGATCATGGTGGTCTCCCAAATGTTTTTTTTTTTATTTCATGCTCTAAACAGTAGATAATGAAAACATTGAACATACCAAAACAGAACAAATATGTAACAGAAAGAGAAATATAAAATTTTAACTTTCATGACTTATCCATCATTTCTAGGCAGTTTCCTCTCCTAACACTTGAAAACTTTTACTTTGAGAGTCTTTTCACTGAATATAGGCTTCAGTTTGCAGGGATGTGTTTGCAAACTGGCCACTGGAGAAAGGCACTGGCAGAGTAAAAAGTTTAAAGAGAAAACACAGTGTTCTAGTGAGTAGCCCTGGGCTTAATTAAAAATATATTTAGAGCTTTGTAGGAAGCTGTTTCAACCAACTATTTTTTGGAGTTTGTACAACAGGGATTCGGTTGTTCCAAAACAATTTTTGAGAGGCATTTCTTCAACACTTCAACACTCACCATATAAACACTGGATACAATCAATATTTAACAGGAGCAATGCACCTAGCACTTGCCAAAGTCTCCGTGTGCCAAGTCTGGCCTTCAGGAAGGCCCTCTTTTAGACATTAAGTCATCTGTATAATGATGTAAGTGGAGCAGTCTTAACTTGGAGCATTTCATTTTCAAATTCATCTACTTGGGTCATGGCTTGGAAGACATAATGTGCTACCTCAAATTTTCTGAGTAGAGACTTGTTTCAATTTTTCACTTTCAGTTCTAGTGAGATCCCTTATTGTAACCATTTTCAGAAGCTGGGCAGGGGATGGTACCACAGAAATCCACCTGCTCATAAATCTTGTCAGTCAGTCTCAGTTCCAAAGGAAAACAGTTCACATCTTCAATACTAATCAGCCTGTTTCCTAAGTCAAAATGACATGGCAGTTGAAAAGAAGGTGTTGACTTTAAGCATAGTTTTGCTTTCGTTGTGATCATTTAAGATTATAAAACAAAGTTTATATGGAGAGAAAGCATTTTTCATAGATTAACTGGTCTGCCCTCTGGTCTTTGGGCATTTATGATTTCATATCTTCAATATTTCTCTGTAATCATGAGTGAAACCGAGTTTGTTTCTTGTTTCTAAAGAGAGCTGAAATTCTCAAATAATCAATATCTAAGGAAAAACATTTAGGTTTAAAAAAAACAATTGATTTGTAAGGGTTTTAAGGTGATTTGTTTTGATTTTTTGTCTTGTTGTACTTGCTTATATTTTGTTTCTCTTAATTTCTTCAGCTACAGAGCTAATGCACCATCTTGAAGTTTCCATTCTCATTCCATCATTTGATCATGGCTATAGCAAAGACTAAGCTTGAAACTAGACCTCATTTTGTTTTCCTGTTTTCCAGCCCCTTGGAGATGACCAGGTAATTGGGAATAAGAATTAAATTCTTCACCAGTTTCCACTCTACTATTGTTGGGCTTTTGGCAGCTTTTTATACCAAAATAAGTTTGTGTACTTCAAAGAATGCATAACATTATGGGTCAATATATCTTCCTTTTCTTGGGCCTGGAAGTCAATGAAAAGAAGAATTTGTCCCAGTCTAAACAGTAGAATTCAACTATTAACCACAAGAGTCCAACATGATTTTCTAAGTTTCCAATGGAACTTATAGATGGAATTTTTTTTCTAATGTTTAAAAAATTTCAAAAAATAAATTCTTGTCCCCAAATTAACTGTCAAGCCTGATTAGGATTGCAGTTTCCCTGGAGAAACATGGTACTTAAAGTAGCACAGTTCTATAAATGACACTAAATTACTAAAGTGACAATCCAACAAGAAGCTCTTGGGCCAAAACTATATAAAAATGAGGATAAAATATTACCAAAAAATAAGGTTTAATGCCTTTTGGCTTTGAGGGAGCTGGAATGGTTTTACCTGGAGAAAAAGAGGTTGACGGAGGACCTTATTGCTCCCTACAACTGCCTGAAAGAATGTTTTATCAAGGTGGGGGTCAGTCTCATCTCCCAGGTAACATGCATTAGGCCTCAAGCTGCACCTGTGGAGGTTTAGATTAGATATTAAGAAAAAAATCTTCACTGAAATGGTGGCATGCGTGGCAAGTGCTGGAATCACCATCCCTGGAAGTGTTCAAAACGTGTAGATATGACGCTTAAGGACATGACTTAGTGGTGGATGTATCAGTTTTATGTTAATGATTGTACTCAAGGATCTTAAAGATCTTCTCCAACCTTAATGGGTCCATGATTCTATACTATTTTCAAGTAAAATTGAGATTTAGGAAAATAGTGACAATGAAGCAAATTAATTAGTTAATATAACTTAAGTAATTGTCAGGGTAGAATTACCAGGTATAAAATTCTGAAGCAGTTTAGAATTTTTTTTTAAATACGTTCTGTCAAAAGAAAGGACATTTTCTGAATGAGTGTGCAATATTTGCTCCTAACCAGATTTTCCTAACCAAACCAAATTGCACATGTTGCAAGTAAAGCATTTTAAACTATTACATTACATTGGATTTATAGAATATTTTTGGTATCTTCTCTCAAGTAGACACCCTCTCTAGGAATTTATTTCCTTCTTTCCATTTGAAAAGATTTGGTCCTTCTTTTCATTTTCAAATAAAAAGTGGTCCTCTTTTCATTTGAAATTTGTGTAAACACAAAGCTAATGTACACAGTAATGTATACAGCTAATATATACAGGTGTATGAGACCTAGTACTATGGAGGAATTTCTATCACTCTGCACTGTACAGTTTTTGACAGCTTCAACACTGAAAATCAGGGCTCAGCCCCTCCATGGATCTTGAACTGATTGTTCAAATTTTAATCAGAGGCAAACAAACCTTTCACAGACCTTCTAAGTCTCTGACCAGCCAAGGGATATGCACAGGGCATCTAAGTCAATATATCCCAATCACCTTTCCCTGTTCCATAAAAATAAGCATAATCCTATGTAACTCTGTTTTCTCTGACAGAAGTTTTCTTTGTCAAATAGACTTTCCTATTTTGCCTTGGCCCTGTCTAGACTATTCTCCTTTCCTTCTCCCACTCCATTTGTTCTTTTTACTGCTTTCAAGCTTTCCTGACTCTTCATGTTCCTCTGCATCATGCAGCTGTTTCCTTCTCTCCCTCACACCAGTAAAATTTGCTGGCCTCTAATTTTATCAGTCAGCTACTTTACTAAAATTAATGTGAAGAATGTGAGCAAACTTTGAAAAAAGACTGATCTGAAATGACCTCACCCATATGACAGGAATCTTAATATGTGCTGAAGGGCTATGAACATAATGCTAACTCTGTGCTCCTGTTCTATCTTGATTTCTCATTACATTTACCTCATAAGAGTTCATGGAATTAATTGACTCTGTAGGCAAATGTTCATCTTTTAATGATAACTCCAAAGGCAAGAATCTAGGTAAATATCTAAATATCATTGAATTTCTCATTCATTGTGTTTCCATGGTTTCAAGGAAAATTAATATTTTTTAAAAAGTTTAGCATGAATAGAGAAGTGAAGATTTTCTATACGTTTTGTAAATGCCTAGGTTTTTCATGTTGCCTTTACAGGTAGATGACATTACAGGTACTTGTATCAGGACTGGCTGAAATGGTGTTAACTGGTGTATTCAGTGGGGCTTGTATCCCCAAAAATTTTTTTGAATAATTTAAATTCAGGTTTACATATTTAGGGCCATTTTCACTACTTTTCCGACTTTGTAATTCCAGGTATCTGCTGCAATGAAATGTCAGCTTCAGTAATAGGATGTGTAGAGTTTGTTGAGGAGATGCAAAGTTTGATTTGGCTCAATTTCTGACTGAGAAAGTTCTTCAACTGATCAAGACAGTCTCCAGTTAGCCATGCAGCTTTGTCTCCTCTGACATCTCATGCTGTTTTGCACAGCCTGTATATCTTTTCCCAAACATATAAAGACCAAAGAGGTCACTGCCTCTTTTCCCAAGTTATATGTGAAAATTACTATCCCTGAAAACCAGAATATTTTTCTGTGGTCATAAATGTGCATTTAACAAAAGCACAAATTTAACAAGTTCCCTTTATTACAGATTATTTCTAGTGTTTATATTCTGTTTAATGGTCCACTGCAATCCATTCATGTCTACCAGGAGGAAATGGAACAAATCCCCTTGTGTTTTATTAGACAGCAGTAGATGGAAACAAAATAAACCCTTAATAGACTAAAAATTTATTTTTGAAATGGCTATAAATTGCCAATTGTAAAACTATAAGTATTCCATGATGCCATTTTTAGAGTGTACTTCTTGGGAAAGCTGATTTAATCTCAAATATATAGCAACACGTAGGAAGATTTGCAACATGAAATCGGTTAAACATTTGGTGTTTTGAGAATAGAAAGCAAATATCTTTAGACACTTCAAAAACTCATTGTACTCTATTCTAGTGCACATCTAGTGCATACTTATCCTAGTGCACATTAGGTATTGGATTTTTCCCTCAGTTCCTCATCACATTTTATTGGAATGTTTTGTTGGCCTTCTTTTTCCAAAATCTCCTTTGAATCTAGTTTTTAGGAATTGTTTCAGTCAAAAATAGAATTGAAAGAAAATTAACTTCAGGTTTCAGTGCAGGCACAATTTTAAGTAGAAGAGTAGGTGCTTTCTTTTTTTGAAGTCTGGTACAGTCTACTATGGAGACATTTAAATTATATGAATGTTACGCACAGAAGCAGATCAAACAGCAAATAAAACTTTGCAAATTTAAATTTGGGAGTGCTTTTTGTAGGAAAAAAAACCCTACAAATATCTCACAATATTGTAGCTTGGAAGAGAATATATTACAGTACAATGTCTTAGATAAGTAATCTAAGTACTAGGCCCCTGCAAAGTTGGGATTATAGTCTATAATTTTAGAGATGAATTACTCCTTTTAGTTGTTCTATATAGCAAGATGGTGAGTTTGGCTCTCATTCAGACTAGTTTTAGATGGAAAATTAGTTACTACTAAATGATGTATCAGAATATTTGAGAGATGGGAAGTGTTCATTTTGAGTATTATGTAACATAAAGTTATGCTGAGCTTCAATGTTAAATTGAGGTTACCTAACAGTCACCCAAATATCTGCACTAACCCAAGTCAGGATGCTTGATTAAACCCTACCACACATAGCTGGAGAGCTTTCAGGGACAGAAATATCATTTATTTCAGTTTTCTGTTTAGTACAAGGTATATTTTCTATCTGAAGCTTCCATATTTTGGAGAAATATAAATTATTAACCCTAGCCGAAGGCCAGGGTAAGAAATAAATCAAAGTAACTGTGTTAGCTCCTCTTTAATTTCCTTCTTAATTATATGGAGAGCTTTTCTTACAATTTTCACCTCTCCTTTAGCAGAAATTCCAAAATCATCTTTGGTGGAAAGTTGTGAAAGATGGAATATGCTTCGGTTGCCCCCACCTACTACAGCTACTAGATAAACCACCCTGTCAGATGTCATAAAGTCAATGAATCTTAAAATACCACTATACCTATTATTAGAACAATAGACACCTCAGGCTACTTTAAAGAAAAGCTTGTGGTGAGCCACAAATATGCTGCATAGTCCATGAAAACAGAAGCCAAGGAACTCACAAAGGAAAGAAAAGAGGGTTTTATTTTAACAATTGTAGTGCAACCACTGCAGAAATAGTTCACTCTTTCTATGTCTGTATGTGTATGCATTTTACATACCTCTATATAAAGTATATTTCAATTCTTCATCAAACACAGACATTTAGTGATGAATATGAATGGGACAGGAAGCAGAGAAGTGATGCAATAGGCCTTTTTTTAGGAAACAGAATCTCATATACATTTTGTTGTTATCGATGTCATATGTCAGCATCTGTACAATATCTGGATGTCATGTAAGTATTCCTGTTAAAACTAGCTCCAAGACTTAAAAATTCCTTCACTGGGACAGCAAGTCTTAAAAGTACATTTAGTACTTTTTTTCAAATTTAGAAATTGCATGAATGTTATTTCCAAGTCACTGGGAATAGCATCTTTGTCCTTTGAGCATATATTTCTATTCATTTTTAAGGTCATATCTGCAATGACTTTTGCCTGTCATTTTATCAGTCAGAACTTCCCCAGATTATTTCATGTTCCTCCAGATGTCTGGAATCCTGCTTAAAAATTTATGTCACATTTCAGTCTCATTTCAAGCTTTTGACACTGAAGAACAATTAAAAGTTTGCATAGCAAAATGAGTGGTCTGACTGCTTGATCCTTGATATCTTATAGAATTCTTTACTGGGCACCAGCTCAACCTGCCAGTTTGTTCCTATTCCTATGGTCCATTTGCTCTGTCCTTGTTTGTCCTACCTGTGCTCAAAGTTTGAGGAGCATTCACCTGTGGGGAGGAGCTTCAGCAAACACAACATCCTTCACAGAGGGATGGAAAAAATTATCTTATATCATTGTTATAGCCCTATATTCTCTGAACTTTTTCTTTGGTCCCTAAAGGCCTTCTTGAAAGCACCACGCTCTGCTGCATCTGTAAAAGGGATTTATTACAAGTTTTTTATGCTTTTCCTAAGTGACTCTTCAAACTCTTTCTGTCATGCTTTATGTGTTTGCATATAATCTCTAATGGTTCCTGATAGTTTCTTCTTTTTTCATTTGGACTTAAATTTAGCTTTTTGAGGGGTTCTTTTAATTCTTTAATTTTGTAGTCCTGTACTTTCTGTTTAGCCATGATGACTCATTTTGGTCCCTCTAAAGGCCCCCCTTTCTCACCAATCCTTACAGTATGACTCTAACAAATTTTTAGGAACTAAATGTTAGTGAATGTCAATACACTGTGCTATACATTTAACATAAACATGTTCTGTTTCCTTGGATTTACCCTTTGAAGCCCTTGAAATTAAATTCTAACAAGTAATGTTTTACCGTCAGAGGGGTCACAGCATATTTATACTACAGCATGAACATGCTCAATAAGAAATTTGCTTGAGGCACGTGTCTTTATGAAAATAAAAATAAAAATTAAAAAAAAAGTAAAAGTAAAAATAAAAATAATTTTAAAAATATAATCCAAGTAATGAATTGTTGTTAAATTACTTTTCAGTAAATGTGTTTCTTCATAGCATAGGGAGCCCAAGCAAGCATGGCCTAAAATACAACCTAGGTGAAAATACTGTAAAAACATAAAGATATTGGTTGACAGACAGGTAAACCTGAGATAGGCAACAAAAACTGACAAGGAGTATATACACGGGGATGTTTCATAGAATGGCTTGAGTTAGAAGGGACATTAAAGATTATCTAGTGCTAACCCTGTTGCCACGGCCAGGGACACCTTCTACTACACCAGGTTGCTCAGAGCCCCATCCAACCTGATATTGAACATTTTCAGGAATGGGGTATCCATGACTTCTTTGGGCAACCTGTTCCAGTGCCTCACCACCTTCATCATAAACAATTTCTTTCTGATATCTAATCTAAACCTACTCTTTTTCAGTTTGAAGCCATATATATACAGACAGGCCCTCATAAACAGTCACTGTCCTTCTTGTAGGCTCCCTTTCTATACCTGAAGGTTGTCATTAGGTCGCCTCAAAGCTTTCTCTTCTTCAGGATTAATAATCTAATTCTCTCAGCCTTTCATTCAGAGAGGTGGTCCATCTCTAATCAACTTGGCAGCCCTCCTCTGGAATTGCTTCAACAGGTTTATGTTCTTTTTGTGTTGGGGACCGGGCTGGATGCAGCATTCCAGGTGGGGTCTCACCAGAGCAGAGCAGAGGGAGAGAATCCCCTCCTTGCCCTGCTGGTCACACTGCTTTTGATGCAGCCCAGGATTCAATTGGCTTTCTGGGCTGTGAGTGCTGGATCAGCTCCAGCCCCTCATCCACCAAGTCCTTCTCCTCAGGACTCCTCCCAGTCAGTTCATCCCCCAGCCTGTACTGATATCGGGGATTGCTCCAATTTAGGTGTGGCATTTGTACATCACGGTTTAGTTACAAGCTTGTGTTATGCTCCACAAGTTAGGAGAACATTTATTTAAAGAATTTGGTTTTCAACTACCCACCAGACAGACCACAGAGGCACAGTCTGGATGCTAGAGTTTTTGTTATTAAAAAAACTTAGAAGAAATCACATATATTTTGCTAAACAAGGGGCAAGCAAGAACTTAGTTTTATTATTCAAACTAAAAATTTTGAAATAGAAATTAAAAAAATTTAACTTAATAGCAACTAAAATGTAATTTAAAGCCAAATTACAATGACAGAGAAAAAAAAGTAATTCTACTGCCAAAATCAGATTTTAAATTGCTTACAGCAGTGCAATCACTTTGCAATTATTTTATTTTTCATTAAATGAGGACTGGAGAAATTATGCAGATTTTAAAAATAATTATGCTTAACGTCATCAAAAATTGTAACAATTTAGGTTTTAAGTCTTCTTCTTTAATATCATTTATCTCAGATATGCAAGCCCATGCTGATCTGAAAACAGTTACCTGTTTGAAGCTGGGACTATTATTCTAGGATGGAGCTTCAGCGATAGGGCAGATCTACTGAACATGGTCACTGCCTGCTGCACCTGTTCCCCTCCAGCTGATCAGAAGTCCTCCCTGTTGGCATACTGGTCTGTCTTCCTCCATCTTTCTCCTTGAGGAGAGGATACAGCCTCAAAAATCCAGATGGTCTCTTGACACAGCCTCTTTGGCACACCCAGACCACTGGAGGAAGACACATAGCATTTAGTAGCTGAGGGCTTACCCCAGCTCTCCTCAGAAGCGTCTGTTATGCAAGCAACATGTGAGAAACTGATTATTGCCCAATTTTTGTCATTCCCAGTAAAGATTCTATGCACGTACATTTGTCAAAGAAATACCTAAAAATCTTTCCCTGTTTCTTCTTTCACTTTAACATGATTTTAATTTGTGTAATTTTATGAAAATGAACAGGGAAAAATTAAGTCCATTGGATGGTTTCATGCTGGCAAATATATTAGTCAAAAGCAGAGTCAAACCTTTTAGAAGCCCAGCTGCTTTAAAAGACTACACAGAGCTACTCAACTGATGTTGGGCAATTATGGGATAATCTTCAAGTTGCTCATAGCTAAAAATTAAATTAAGCCCTAGAAGCATAAAAGAAGAAATGAAAATCTGACACTGGTTATTACTGTATTCCATCTCACGGTTTTTTAAGAACTTCATCTAATGACTATTTAATGTGTGAGGACGGCTCAAAGTTATTTCAAAGGTATTGCTGTCATACGGGGGCAGATGCTGGATCTTTGGCACAGATGTAACAAGAAGATGTGAATTTCCCCTTGTGCCCTGGAGACACAGTGCTTCAGTCTTGATGCATCTCTACATCCGTGCCTAAGCACTTCAGCTTTTTATGTGCATTGTTCAAGACTGCTTGCTGAAGCAAAACTTCATATTTCATAGGCATATTTGTGGGTAAGCAAACATTTTTACTGATATGCAGCTCCAAAGATATGGATAGTTAAAACTGTACTCCTCTCTAGCCTTTTTTCCTCCCAAGTGCATTAAAATACCAACATATTCGAAGCTCCTGAAGTTTGTCAGGTATAAATCTTCTTAGGTATAAACCCATCTTTTCGATGTTACTATAAACATAAAGATAGGCCAATGGCCTATTTCTTCTGAAATGATTTAATTTTTTGGAAATCATCTACTGCAATCAGAAGATTTGTGTCTGGATTTTCAAAACTGTCAGAATCCAGAGTCCCAGAAATGTTCACATAATGTCTGGTGTGACCACTTAAACCAGAAGTCTCTAAACTACCGTTGTTTACAAAGTATATCCAACCATTTTGAGTAACTATTCAAATGCCTTTAGAAGTTTGGCCTTTAGACGTTACTCACATTGGGAACTAACCTCTTATTCATAGACTTAAAATGTCTCCAAAATAAGCTACCCCAAAACTGATGCATCTTGGATGAAATTAATTTTGTTTTAAATCTCAGTCCTTGGTCACACCTCTGACCAGCAATAAAATGATTCACAGTCCAGGTGTAAGGAAACACAAATCTCAGATCCTGCTGAGTTTATAAAATTTTTCCCTTTTCCCCTCAATTTCATTAACCAAAAGTGAAACACTACAAAATGTAGAGTCACTCCTACCTTTGACAAAGGCTTTTTATCACTCTGCCTACAGTGATACACATACATTCAGTTTATAAAGTTTGCACTTGGAATAACAATTGGTTAAGCTATATTGCTCATAACATCATCGTTTTCAAGGAGGTGTTAGGTCATAGGTTGGACTTGATGTTCTCAAAGGCCTTTTCCAATTTAGATAGTTCTGTTAAATTGCAAGCATATATGAAGTTCAACAACACTGGAAATCTACCAAATTAATATCAGACATTACTTACACAGAAACACTATTTCTGTAATTTGGTGGCATGTTAATTGCACAGTATCTCTACACTTTTTAAACACCAAGGAAATTAACAGCTGAAAGATCAGAGGCAGGCAGCCTGCTCAGAGATTCTCCTTCCTGAGAGCATACAGATACAGGACAACTGTAGCTACAGGCAAAGCTTCCTTTACTAATGTAATGTAGGTGGGAGATGTCAGCCTACATTTCCATAGACACACTAATTATCACCTGCTAATGATGTCTTCCTTGGAGATACTCATCACTGTCTTTTTCTACTTAATGACTCTAAATTATTCCAGGTAATCTTGATTTAACACTATCTCCTGGTAACTGATTTCTTAATTTATTCACAGCTAAATGATGATTTAAAACATGTTAATAATTACTAATTTTTAATAACTTGACTTTATTGACAGACATACTCAAGTTGTAGAATTTTCCCATTAGAACACTTATATTTTTTTCAGATGATATTCCCACTATATTCTTAATTATCAAAAGTGGGAAGGGAGGAAATGTCACGAAAATTTTAATTGTGGTATTGATATACACATTCCTTGTTACACATTCCTTAACTAAATCAAACAATTACATGCTTTTAACAGAAGCTCCTATATATTTGTTTAAATCACTACTTTGTCTTGTCTTTTTTTTCAACGCGTGCAGAAAATTTTATCTAAATGTAAATGTATCCCATTTTTCAGTTTCATCTTGTAGAACAGTGTCACATATCTTTTTATTTTTAGGTCTATAGCAAAGATCTTTGAGGTACATTTACATACAGGGAAAATGCTGGGGAAATGGGAGAACATAGACTACTTAGTAGGTATATCAATAGTTTTAGTCAAGTGAATGAATGAAGCTTTAAGGAAAAAGTGACTCTTTTTTGTTGCATCTGTGTTTCAGAAATATGAATTCCTGTGCCCTTTGTTTCCTCATGAATACACATAGGGAAATGAAGGCATAAGGCAACTCTTTTGATACTTTGGACTATATCTACTTACATTAATGCTAGTGCATAGTGGATGGAGAATCAGGATTCCAAAGAAATACTATGACCTTCAGATCAACCGCTCTGCGTGAGTGTTGCTGCCAGGCTCATTATTCTCCCAGATATGAGCAAAGAAAACAAACCAACATTTGGCTAAGATAAACCCTTTAACTTATCAATCTCACAAGCCTACAAGTAAAAATCTTTAAGACTACATCTTTAAAAGTTCTCCAAATATTTTTCTAATCTATTCCAATTGAATATTTGCCTCAATCAAGACCACAGCAAAAAAAATATCGTAACTAAGTATTACACAGACCTGATTAAGCAAAGATCCTGAGCAGGGACCTGACAGAAAAACAGTGGAGTCTGTCCAAAGAGCTGCTCTGTGGGATGAAAGCTGAATAAAGTCTATAATTTGGGATTTATCATTTCAGTGTTTGGACTGGAGCAGAAAGAGCAACTTAATTAGTCAATAAATTACTCTTTTATCACTTTCTCAAATCTGAACAGCTGACCATCAGGGGAAATGCCAACTCCTGGGCTTCAAATTACTGCAAAATAACATATTTTCAAGTGTTCCAAGCTATATTTATATGGGGATTTTGTCCTATTTACTGCCCTCAGTCACAATGTATTTGCTTTTTCATTAGGGCACTATCTGACAAAAGACCAGGTCCATGAAGTCTGTGCAATTTTTTGTCCTACTTTGAACTCCTGAAGTCCAAACTTGGAATCATTCCATACAAAATGAAAAAATAGTGTTCATGGAAACATGGCATTGAACCACTTCCAGATGAAGAAAACAGTTTTCCTGTCCTTTTCCTCCTTAATCTTCAACACTTATCTCCTTTTAATTTATTCTTGCTTCTCAGCTTCTAGAAGTGTCCTACATGAGACAATTACTATTCGCTTTCTTCCGAGAATGTACAGTATACCTGGCAAAAAAAAAAAAAAACTGAGGAAAGGAAAATCATAATATATACAAGAAATATTCAACAGTAGGTTAGTGTTTATAATTCTGAGAAGATCTATAAAGTCAAAGTTATTAACTTATTATAAAGTTATTTTAACATGAAAAAAAAAAACTGTATCCTGTTAATTTTTGTGGTCGAGGACTATTTTGGTTTCCTCTAATGTGTGTTAATGGAAATAAATACTTCTCTACATCATAACAACTTATTGTATGAAAACAAACTGTTCCAAACAAACCTCATTTAAACATTTTTTCCTAAATAATAAAAGTTCAGTGTATTTTAAAATGTGATTAAATCGAGGAAACTCTGCAGCACTTTTACTGGAAGTGAGTCTCATTGAGGAGAACTTTTCATACCCAACCCGCTGTTTTACAGCTTGTCTTTGAAAGAGGAGAAAGTTTGCAGACAAATGAGTAGAGGCTACAATCATTTTACTCTCCCCAAGCATATATTTTTAAGATGTCAGTGATAATCTTGTAGTGCCACAGTATGACTAGGATACAATCAGGAACACAAGAACAACAAAATATTTTCCAACATGTGCCTATGCAAAAAAACATGATTGGAAGAAAGATTTATTGTTGATCAATATATTTTCTTATAGATTATATTGTGAAATAGATTATAGTTTAATGTAGTTTTCAATACATCAGCATCTATATATCCATATTCAGTAAATATATCTATATGTGTGTATGTATATAGTATACATGTGCTTGATCATATGGAATTTTGAATTAGTGCAGTTCCACTGTCATTATCTGACTAAATGAAACAAACATAAATGAAAACATACAGGACTTCACAAAACAATGTAACTGTCTCTAATGAATGTCTTCTCTAGCTGTCAGCACAGTTTTCATACATAAATAACAACATCTCTGTACAACTGAGCTAGTCAGGCATGCAGTGATGGGTAGATTGCTTTGAGATCAAAGCTGCACCTCTGAACACAGTGCAAAGTACTGACTTCACAGTTTTTCAGTTATTATGACAAATTACTCACAAGCTGATAGATGCAGATTTAGGATGTATGATATAAAAAACCTTACAACATCAAAAATGACACTCAGACTCCTAACACATGTACCTGCCTAAGGTCACCCTCTGGCTAGTATTTGAAGGTTGAATAAAAGACTAAGTACATCATTGGTTTGCCCACTGATTAAAGACACACTGTTGAGAAAATGATCTAGTTCAACTTTTGAACACATCATTTTCTTTAAATAGCTAAGAAGACCTCTGTGTCAAAATAGCAACATGAAAGTTTTGCCCAAGGCTGGGTATATCTTTCCAGGATGAACTTAATGAAACAAGTGATGCACAGAGGAAATGAAAGTTGAATATCAGAATTGCTATTGGACATGATCAGTAAGGTTACTAGAAGAAAGAAAAAGAAAGAAACCAAATGCATTCTGAAAATCCTTTTTCCTATTTCTTCTCAAAATGAAAGAAACATTCAGAGTTATATTTCTGTTATGCCTACACATAGGAAAATGCACATGAAGAAAACTCCTCCCTGTAACTGCCAAATAAATGCTTCATCTGAGAAATAATACCACCCATAATTTCAGGTGTTGATTTAAGACAACGTGAATATCCCTTAAAAGTCATTACATGTTTTGAAAAATGTCACTGTGTATCTGTGCCTCACTGAGCATTGTATCAGTCCTGTCCCTGAAAGTGTGACTGTAGGGGCAACATAACTGACAATATTCAGAATCTGACACTTTATCTCAGTGTCTTCAAGGAAAAGATAGCTCTGATTTTGTTTTGCATAGAAGGAGGAAAAAAATCCTAAATTTTTTTATTTATGTGGAAGATATAACCATATTTAAGGAAAAACATAGATTATTCACTATTGGTAAAGTTTCCTGTCTAAAGCTTATCTATCCAGTTTAGCACCAGCTGCTACACAATGAAAGTAAAGCCAGACTTCTGCAATTTGTGTAAATGCTTTAACCAGCAGTGTTAAGTAGTTACTTATAGAAACAAATACCAAATCAAATTACACAAATATTGCAGCATTTAAAATATTTAAAAAGTATTTAAAAATCAATGAATTTTAACTTAATTTTGGCACATTGTAAAAGGTCCTGTAATTGTTCATGTAAAAAACTCCTGCATTCCCTTTCTAGAAGTATTTCTGTACTTACACACTGACAGGAGAAAACACTGTGCTTTATGGGACCTATCACAAATAAGTCCTGCAGATTCAATCAGCCTCTGCAGCCTGATTATATACATCCTCAAGGATGTCTGTAAACTCTATTTACTCTGATGGGCAAGAGGCTGTATCAAAATACCTACAACACAACGAATTGCTTGGCTTGTCTCTGAAGAAATCTTGAGCTTGAAAAAATTAATGAAGATTACTTTTAAAAATATAACATCATTAAGCAAATACTTACTACTAATTGTTTTCTTCAGTACAGAAGCAGAATAAGGTGTTTTGGTCTGTACCTTAATATTAGAATGTAGACAAATTCATACTCCTGTTCTTCAAGCACTGCAACATCTCAAGTGACAGTGGCAGCAGAAGCTACCTTCCCCTTAATTAGGATAAAATTTGCAAATACAAGGTTGAAGAGGTTAGCCTTCATCTAATTACCAGTTTTATAAGTTCTCAATGAACAACAGGAGCATTTCTGAAAGTGTGCTGCAATGGCATTTTCCCTGTAAAATGGTGGAAGACATTTGAGAATGAATGGAGTCATTAAATACACACCTTTTTCACCTGTAATTTAAACAAAAGCAAACAAAATGAGAAGGTCATCTGGAGATGTGACAGTTGATGTTCAAGCTGACTCTTCAGTGGCATAGTGGTTGCATATAAGACAGAAAGGTGAGTCAGGGAAAAAATATTGAATGCAAGCTTAAAATATTTAATTTTAGAACAGGTTCCTGCAATACACTCTAAAAGGAATGTGAGAACATATTTTTTTCTAACTTTATGCCTCTTGCATATAATTTTCTGCTTAGCAACAATTACTGCAGATATTGTCAGGTTTTGTGAGAAAAAACAAACAAACAAACAAAAAAAATCCACATAATAACTATTTCAAGTGTGAAACTTTCATCATAAGGGGGGTGAAATCTCTAATTCAAAGTATTTCCATGAAGGCTCAATTTTCATGATGAAAAACATTAATAGTGAAAAATTTATCCTTACATTTTTCTGGCCACAAAGGTCTCTATTCAACATATCCTGGAGCCCTTTTTCAATATAAATAGATAATGGCTGGACACAGGGTATTTTTCTCCAGCTAATAGAGGGCTTACACAATAAAGCAGTTTGTAAATTGTTCTCAGAAATGGAGAGCTTGGTAGCTTTTGTCCAAACAGGGCAGGAAAAATAAAATTGTGTGTATTTTCATAGAGAAACAGTAAAAGGAGTGGATGTGGAACATTCAGGGCTGACACTGTTTAATGGCAGTAGAGTTTTGGAGTCTGTTGATTGAGAATATCTTGAATTAATTACTTCCATTAATAAATTGTTAAGAATTGGTATGTAAATTACTCCGCAAACTTAATTAGCTGGTTCTCTATTTTCAGTATCTAAAAACCCCCCACTTTAATAATATATATTCTCTCTCTCTCTCTCTTTTTTTTTTTTTTTTTTAAACAGCAAATTAAAGGAATTATATTTGTTAATATTTGACTTGGCACGAAAAATATTAAGGTTACCATGACAACAGTGTCAGTAGCAATATATCAGCTGAATTACAATAATGACAATATGTAAGCAAAGGAATGTGAGCCTTTAAGGGAGAAGCATGTTCCGACACAGTATAACAATTATGAGCACTCCCTGGCTTATGTTTCATTTCATTTATGATAAAGGCCTTTATTCCCAGAGGTGCTGCATGTAATCGAGCTTTTAACAAAGTGGGATGAGTCAGAGATATGTATAACTATTCAAATTCATGCAGAAAAGAAAGATCTCTCTAAGTCAGAGTTTTGTGGTTTTGATATAAGCCATTATGGACTGAAGGATTCTATGCTGTAATAGCTGTAGTATTTGAGTAAATTCAGATTAGTCAGCAATTTTATTAAAATATGCATTTCTCCTTCTGAAACACCCTTAATAGTGAAACTTCCAAGTCTCAGGAACGCAAACATTTAAAAGAGATTCCTAACACTGGAAACATAACATGCAGTGAGTCCCAGGCTCTTTCGTCTGTGTCCCACTCTTCCCCAATCCATGGAATTCCCTGGTAATTTGTTCTTGTTCAGCTTGGAGTAAAGATTGAGGGCAGTCTGCAACATCTTGAAGGACAGTGGAGGAAAGGTGGTGATTTCTTCTCTCTGGTGACCAGAAATAGGACACAAGGGAGAAGAATGAAGCTGCATCTCAGGCGATGTTCAGACTGGAATGAAGGAAAAGGTTGCTCACTAGGTGGGTGGTCACAGCACCAAGCCTGCCAGAGTTCAAGCAGCATCTGGATGACTCTGCCAGTCATATGGTTCAGTTCCAGGTAGATCTGAAAGTAGCAGGGAGTTGGACTCAATGATCTTTATGGATCCCTTCCAGCTTGAGAGATATGCTATAATTCTATGATTGTTTGCATAGGTTTAAGGGGGAAAGGACATGACAAAGAGTCTTTTGTGGATTTCAGTATTTTTATTTTTGACTGCTTTGAATGCAAGGTTTCAGTATCACCTCAGAGTAATAAAAAAACACAATTTATTACATTTCAAAGAAATTTCTCTTTTCTTTCTTTTTAAATGGGGAAAATGTGTCCAGCTTAATATTGTCTTCAAATTTTTACAGCCATCTCTAAACAAGTTGCAACACATTACCTAATTGTTCATTAATTGTCTGATTGTTCATTAATGTGGAAATAGTTTGCACAGCATATGATTCTTCTAAAGTTAGAGAATAACTGAGAAAA
>VXBN01002166.1:0-52422 GCA_013397395.1 Sinosuthora webbiana
CTTAAAACAATTATTTTAACTTAACGAAACAAAGGTATTGTTGTAAGATAAATTTAATCTAAGATAGTTTATTAATAAATTAATATTTTTAGTTCAAATTATAATCTAGGACCATCTTGCCAGCATAAACCACTTAGAGCCAGGACTTGTAGTTTACAACTTACCTGAAAATTAACTATTTAAGCCTCATCATGATGGGAAATCTTGAAGTCCTACATCTGTGAGCACTTCACTGTATTTGGATTACTTAATATAAAAAAGCAACCTTTAAACATATCTGAAAAACCACCACCACGTCTCTTATCTCCTTTGCCCTGATAATTAATCTTTCATAAATTGATAAGTTTCTATTCAGCTTGATCCAAATCAAATCACAAAACCCTGAATTAAACACTTCATTTCACTGAGATGTTGGAACAAAGTTACTGAGAGCCAAAAACCAACAGCGAGGGAAGAAACCTCTTGATTTATTCAATTATCACCAATTTCTTCACCAAGGCCTCCTTTCAGCCCCGTGGGCTGAACATGCTGTGAGCACTAAAAATGAAGAAGCAAATGCCACGAATAACTGCATTTCTATAAAATAACTCCTCATTGCCTCTTATCAAATTGGAAAGTCTCTATTTCTGCAAAAACCACTGTAAAATCAGCTGCAGGATGTAAATCNTATGGGAAATCTTGAAGACCTACATCTGTGAGCACTTCACAGTATTTGGATTACTCAATATAAAGAAGCAACCTTTAAATACATTGGAAAAATCACAACCCTTCTCTTATCTCCCTTGCCCTGATAATTAATCTTTCATAAATTGATAAGTTTCTATTCAGCTTGATCCAAATCAAATCACAAAACCCTGAATTAAACACTTCATTTCACTGAGATGTTGGAACAAAGTTACTGAGAGCCAAAAACCAACAGCGAGGGAAGAAACCTCTTGATTTATTCAATTATCACCAATTTCTTCACCAAGGCCTCCTTTCAGGCCTGTGGGCTGAACATGCTGTGAGCACTAAAAATGAAGAAGCAAATGCCACGAATAACTGCATTTCTATAAAATAACTCCTCATTGCCTCTTATCAAATTGGAAAGTCTCTATTTCTGCAAAAACCACTGTAAAATCAGCTGCAGGATGTAAATCTGGGGGAGAGGATTGGCAAAATCAGAGAGTGACTTTTTTTTTAATGTATGGGTGCTTGAATGGTTTAGAATTGAAATTTGTCTTTGTCCAAAAATTGCAATTTAGGTTCTCAGGCTGAGAACTGAAGCCAATATTGTTGGTAAACTCATCAGGGACAACAATACTCAAGACAATTAAATTTCCATTCAAGCAAAAAAATCCCAAACGAAATTCCTGGGGTTGTTTTTCACCTGTAAAATTCATCTGCAATTCCTGCACATCAATTAACCCTGATATTCAAAACTAGCTGCCACAAGAATTTACAGCTGCAGGCTCGGAGTTTCTGTCCTGAAGAGCAACAAGTTCCCCAAGACAGTTTTTTTTTTTCCATCAAATTTCCACTAAACACAACAGTACAGCCTTTGTACACAGACTCCAAGCTGAGATTTAGTACCTGTGATTTTCCTATCACTTAATCCCATTTAAACTCCCATGAACAACCTCCTCTAAGGTATCCCACAGCTCAGTCACAAGGGTCATCTGTGTGATGATGAAAGAACCTCTAACAGAACCCTAATCCGTGTTTTAAAAACCCAAACCGAGCGCTAAAGAGCATTTTAGGGAAAAATTCAGCAAAAATGACATGAGAGAAAACATCCCAAAAACGGGAGTGTTAAAATTCCCAAATCCACCTGTTCATCATCACTCTTCTCAAGTAACAGGCTTAGAGAATAACTTGCACTAGAGAAGGAATTTCACCTCCTAAATATGAATATTTATTAAATTAAATTTTCTCATGGTGATGCGCAAAGGAAAAAAAATTAAACTCCACTACCAAGCAAAAAGCTGTCCCACTCAGCTTTCCACACCCTTTATGGCTCAGTATTTTATATTTTATCAATGAATATCATGTGAACATGAAGTCCTCTACTTTATGGTAACACTGTGTGTTACCACAATTATGAATTCCCAATTGGAAAGTTAATTGAGGATGCCCTGGACCCCCATCTTACCCATCCAGAAGATTCATGGTTGTCGTGGTCACCTCAGTGAAAAGAAGGATCTTTCCCAGCTTCTTGGTCTGGAGGTGCTGCTGGTAGGTCTCCAGGCTGAAATGCTGTGAGGAGAAACTGCCCATCTCCGTGACCACGGGCACCAGGGACGGAGTCACCTCCACTTTGGACTCCCAGGAGGAAACGAATTTCAGAGACACTTTGCTGGACGGCCTCAACCCCTCAGCGTCCACGTTTCCCTCCAGCCACTTCAGGAAAGCAAGGTGGATTTCCTGCAGGCAAGGGCAAGAAAGTGAGGAAGACAGATCACCCCAGGTGAAGACGCACGAGCATTCCTCCAAAAACATTTTTATTCAAGAAATCTTCTACTTCAGAACAGGGAAATTGACTCTGTTTCCTCTTAAAAAACTAAATTCTGCTGCTTATTCTAGTCCAGCCTGGCTTGACTACTTGACACTGTCCTAGAGCTGAGACCACACTCCTTTGAAGATTGATTAACCTTAGTTTTTAATTAATTTTTCTCCCTAGCAGGGTTTGTGGTGGTCTTGCTACATCCTGAAGCACGGAGCGCACGCCTTCATCTGCATCTTGCAGGTTTCTCAACGTGCTGAGATCCTCTGCTGGAAGAAGTCCTTCAGTCCATCACTAAGACTCCATTTAAAGGCTGAACCAGCAGTTAAAAAGAACATTTACTTATTTCTCGGCGGAATATTTGCTAGAACAGCTCATACCTTCTGCTAAGGGATGATTTACTATCAGCACCCACGTGGTGACACCCTGAAACAACTGCTCCACATTCACTCCTTCTGGAGATAATTAATTCTGCTTCGAGAAGTTTGATATGAAATGTTTGCCACATCTTTAGGAACAGCCACAAACAAAGATTCTGGGACTTTTTGCTCAGCGTGCAGCTTAAATTTCAGAGAGCTGAAGTTGTCTTTTATGTGATCAATGGAACCACAAAAACCTGTAGTTTCAGTTTGACTGGAAATAAGGCACTAGTGATTCCTGCCCTCAAATTGCCAAGAGGAAGAGCTCTGATTTTTAAATAAGAAGGTCCTAACCAAACCCACGCCCCTGATTCCCATCCCTGCTGTACCTGGGAACGGGAACACAATTCCTGTGTGAGTGCTGGAGGCAGGACTAAGCTCTCCTGCCCTTGAACAAGACATCTCTGAGCTCCAGCCCAACTCTTCCACAAACCACAAACTGAGAGCAAACTCCCCACGAACAGTTATCTGTCCAAGGCAAGCCTCCTCTTTTCCACATCCCACTGCTCTACCTGGGGAAGGAATGAGTGCTCCTGCCCCTCACACCTTCCTCTGGATTTCCACCCCCAGGAATGACCTGTTCTCACATTTCACAGCCTTTGCTGCCTGTGCTGAGTGTTGGCCCTGCAGCACCAGTGGCAGAGCAGGACACAAAGAAAAGAAGAATTTTTTTTTTCCCAAATCCTGTCAAGCACTTGGTTCCAAGCCCCAGGACAACTTAAGAGAGACCCAACAGCTAAATTTTAGTTACAGAGAAATTACTCCTCGTGTCTTGCTTTCCTAAAGCTCCCTCTGAATATTTTCTGTCTAAACTCTTGGATAAAATATCTTTAAATATTTCCTTTCCTCCTTTTTTTTTTTTTTTTCTCTGCATCATAAATGATGATGTGGTGATGATTATTAAAAGGTTTTGTGTGCGTTTCTTTGACTTGTACCTCCACTCAGTGTAACACCAGAGCTCTGACAGAATAAATAAATTCCTTACACGTTATCCTACTTGTTTTACATACCCCGCAGTAAGTGATTGGCTGTAACTGATGCTTAGAAAAATTACAGCTTTCATTTCCGTCAGGGAGAACATGGAAACACTGTGCTTAACCACAGAGTGTTTTCCCCTTGCCTTCCAAACACAGAAATCCACTCCAGCAGCACTGGATGGGCAAGTCCCACACACAGAAACGGAATTTTAACTCACCTAAGGATGGGTTTGAAAGAAATTAAGTTACAAAATAAAGGTGACTTAAAGCGTGATGACATTGCGAATAAATAATGGAAGTGCTTGTGGCTGTGTCAAAAATTGTGAAGTTTTTTTGCCACAGAATATTTTCTGGAAATAAAACAGCACCTATTTCTGTGTGATGTTCCATTATTACAGATGTGCCACACAATCCCAACCATTTACTCTCCTGAGTATATTATTTCAAGTGATTTTTCCCCGGAGATTTTAGGCAAACTTCTTGATTTCGCTGCTTCTAACACATCCTGAACCATTTAAGAATTGTTACGTGTGTTTAATTCTCAAGCTAATTTCCCCCATCATGTCCCTGTGCTTATTGAGCTGATCAAAAACATAAACACATCATCAAGGACGG
The DNA here is from genome assembly GCA_013397395.1 of Sinosuthora webbiana. Taxonomy (NCBI): domain Eukaryota; kingdom Metazoa; phylum Chordata; class Aves; order Passeriformes; family Sylviidae; genus Sinosuthora; species Sinosuthora webbiana. The sequence goes on from VXBN01002166.1 coordinate 4,494, forward strand.
GGATTTTTACAAATTCCTAAGAAAATATGGGTTTACACGTAAACTTTAAACAAAGTTGCAAGCGCTGGTTACAGTAGAAAAATGAATTTTTGCTGTAAGAACTTTTTCACACAAAGTTCCAGGAATGCTGAACCAGTGAGCTGTCCCTAAAATTACACTGGCACAAAAAAAAATAACGTTTTTGCACAATGAAATAAACTTATAGGTGGAGTCAGGGTTAATTTCTGCCTCAACTCCACTCAACAGGAATATGATCATGTCAGAACTGTGTGATTTAAACTCAGGATCCAGCTGGAATTCCCAACCTCTCCTACTCTTAATTTTTACTTAACAACTTCCTTCACACACACAGGGATGCTGAACTAATGAGCTGTCCCCACAGTTACACTGGCACAGAAAAAATAACATTGTATAATGAAATAAACTTATATTCAGAGTCAGGATTAATTTCTGCCTCAAGTCCACTGAACAGGAATGTAATCATGTCAGAAGTGTGTGATTTAAGCTGAGGATCCAGCTGGAATTCCCAACCTCTCCTATTCTTAATTTTTACTGTAACAACTTCCTTCACACAAAGTTCCAGGAATGCTGAACCAGTGAGCTGTCCCTAAAATTACACTGGTACAGAAAAAATAACATTATTGCACAATGAAATAAACTTATATGTGGAGTCAGGGTTAATTTCTGCCTCAACTCCACTGAACAGGAATATGATCATGTCAGAACTGTGTGACTGAAGCCAAGATCCAGCTGGAATTCCCAACTTCTCCTACTCTTAATTTTTACTGTAACAACTTCCTTCACACAAAGTTCCAGGAATGCTGAACCAGTGAGCTGTCCCTAAAATTACACTGGTACAGAAAAAATAACATTATTGCACAATGAAATAAACTTATATGTGGAGTCAGGGTTAATTTCTGCCTCAACTCCATCGAAGAGGAATATAATGATGTCAGAAGTGTGTGATTTGCACGGAGGATCCAGCTGGAATTCCCAACCTTTCCTATTCCAGCAGCATCCGCCGTTCTGCAGCAGCCTCTGGTGGCCACTGACAGGAGAAGTGTTGGCTCAGGGAGCTCCTGGACACCTCTGGGAGCAGCCCGGGGCAGGGAACACCCAAACTGCTGGACACGGCTCTCCCTGGCCATCACGGGAATCCTGGAAGATGCTGCTCCCAAGCTTGAAGTGATTGTGGAACCCCAGAAGCTGCAGCTGTTCCGTGCTCAGGCTCTGACAGGATCTGCAGCTCCTCACACACACACACACACCCCATGAGGGCAAATCTGGATTTCACAACCTACCAGAGACACACTCGGCGAATTTAATAACTGAACTGGTTGTAGGGCGGCACAAAGAAATTCTGAAACTGTTCTTCGTCAGCTTTGGGCAGGAGAACTGAAGGCAAACCAAGTGAAATTTCGTGAAGTATAGAATCCCAGCAGGGTTTGGAAGGGATTTTAAGGATCATCCAGTGACACCCCAGCCACGGCAGGGACACCTCCCACTGTCCCAGGCTGCTCCAAGCCCCAGTGTCCAACCTGGCCTTGGACATTTCCAGGGATGGGGAATCTCCAACCTCTCTGGGCACCCTGTGCCAGGGCCTGCCCACCCTGCCAGGGAATAATTTTTTCCTAATATCCAATTTAATCCTGTCCTCCTTCATCCTAAAGCCATTATTTCCTGTCAAACTGTGGGGTTTTTTTTCCTTCCAATCACACTTTTCAAAAGTCCATTCCCTAAAGCAAAGATATTCCCTTCTTTCTCCAAGCAAGAATTAAATGTCACATCCCAACACAACAGAGCTCGGTGACGAGAGAGCTACTCAGCTTTTCACAGTTAAAATATTAATCTACAAGTTTAATATTTGTAAGAAGAAAATGTTTCTACCTGTATTTTAAATGGTAAAAAAATGTAATTTCAATGCATTTATTTTTAAAAAGCCACCAAAAGCAGAAAAGCTCCGCACCAACAGAAACTACCCAACCCCTCTCACTAATAAATTCTCCACGTGCCAAAGCTCAATTTAAATCTTTACAAAGAGAACCAAAGAGAGATTGGGAATTTCCAATCTGGTACCCAGGGACACACCAGGAGAATTCTGATTTGTCACACTGAGAGTGGCACTGACTGAAAAGTTCTGAGCAAGAAAGGAGACGCAGAGGACAGTTAATTCCCAAAATTCCCAGGAAGACAAAGTGAAGCTACTGCACACTCAGCTCCTCCACTCATCAGCACAAATTGTGGTAACTGTAACATAAAAAAGGAAGAGCAAAAAGCTGGATTTTCTTTATGGTTTCACATCTGCTTTCTATAATTCTAAGAGTTTGGTCAGGTGTGTGACAGAATCTGCTCCGTAACAGAAGTTTGCTTTCGCTGCTTCAAAATTCTTTTTAATTTCATAATCATTAAGTTTCACTTTTCCCCAGCGCTCACTTAGGAGGTTGAGATTGAACAACAAGGAGGAAAGAGGGAGACAAAAACCAGCTGCATCTGGAGCCTTCTCTGTTGTAGTATAAAATAACACAAAATTACAGCTCCTGATGGAGAAGATTTTATTTGCACCTGGGCTCTGTCAAACAATGAGAGTCCTGCAGTAAGAGCACATGAACTCCCAGTTAGTTAGAGTGGCTGAAAATAAACCCAAATCCAAGACTTTATTCTAACAATCTGTTTATATAGATAGGATTTGGGTGTGGGTTTTTATTTTATTTTATTTTTATCTGTATGTTCGTAAACGCAATTTATCTCTCGCTGGGTAGATTTTGGAGCTGCTCTTTTCCTACCAAACTCCAACGATGGGCCTGAAACTCCCTATCAATGGAATTCTTTGTCGAGACAAAATTCACTCCCAGCCTAAAACTCATTTGGTTCCTATTAAAAAAAAAAACGTGGAGGCGAAACGAAATGAAGGCTAAAAATACAATGCCATAAAGCAAACGTTTTCCATCAGCTCCCGCCTCTCCTGCCAGGGAAAAGGAGATGATCTGAACCATGATGCTCTACCTGAACACTCGATATTGGGATTCAAATACTGCACTTCAGCGAGGCCAAATATTCACTTTCTGAACACACAGAACATGATTTTAAAACTGTTTTTTCCCTTCCTTTGTATAAAATCAAATGATTTCCAATTAATTACCTGTATTTTTGAGAAGTTTCCAGTTGATGCACTGATTCATGTATGATCACCTGGTGGAGTGACCAATACATATATACACACACACACATATATATATTTATGTATTTTATATATATTAAATATATATATTTTTATATTTTAGATATACACAGACACACACACATATATATACACACCTTTTTTTTTTTCAATGCTTATATTTTTAAACTGCAAGCAAGTGAGGATTACACAGGCATAAAGCACCAAATTTTTAGAGGAGCCTGTCTGGAGTAAAACCAGACATCACACCTCCAATATGACTAAAATCTGCTTTTTTTTTTTTCCCAGAATTGCCTGCTCCCAAAGGAGTATTATACAATTCAAACAGGGTCTCAAATGTATATATTTCATCCCTGTGGATCCTCTATTAGCACTGATAGGAAAGGAAATATTTTAATGAAGGGTCGTCCTTTTGAGCTCAACTTGAAATATAAAAATTCACACACATACAGACACAGACAGATAAAAAATATCTCCACGTCCTCCCTGTCTTACACAGCTTTGCTCAACAGCCTTGCAGGTTTCCAGGTGTTAAATTTAAATTAACCACAGGAGAGCTTCCACAGCATCTCTTGGATCCAACAGAAATCATATTTAACACGACCAAAACGAAAATCTAAAAAACATATATCTAAACATAGAAACATATATTTACTGTAAACACACATAATATGAAGGAAAATCATGTTATCTACTATCCTTATTCATTTCAAACCCTGCCTTTGAATGAGGTTTTGTAAAATACGACATATTACGTTCACTACCTCAATCTTTCATTAAAATATGTTTTTTTCCCTTAAAAACAAAGTACAACGACTTTGCCTCTAGGAAGAGTGGAGAAATGAGCGGAATAAAAAAAAAAAGATGTAAAAATTTGACAGAGAAATGAGGAAAGATCATCTCTTGGTGATCACAGAGAAAGTGGAGAGTATGAAGAATGGGTATTAGATCTATAGTAATAATAATAATAATATTAGTAATAATAACTCCAATGCTAATGGCATTAATATTTAATAACATTCCCAAACTGCACATTCATGCCTGGAGTCCTCAGGCATGAAACAAAGGGAACAAACAGAACTTTTAAACACAAAAAACCTCTTTACAACACAATCAGAATCTGGAAATACAGGAAGTACTCAAATAAATCCAGGTTTTTTAGGAAGTTTTTAAAAAACTCTTTTAATATATTAACCGTTTATTGAAATATTAATTTCAGGCCCTTATTTTCACCAGTGGTGTTTCAGTTCACAGGGTAAAACCCTTTTTAAATCCCCATTTCTCCACTCCCTCCTTTCCCCACGGCCTGAAGAACTTCATAAAGATTTTATTGTCCTACAACTGAGGCACATTTTCATTTCATGTTCTCATGAACTGGAGTTACTTGGCTGGTACTCGCCGTGCATTCCCAGGATTCTGCACAGCCTGGAAATCTGTTTCAGTTTATTAATAATATTTTTATATTTCCTAAAGCGAGGCACGGTGCAAAGCAGGAGATTTTGAGCGCACAAAGCACAGAGGAACATTCAGAAGGATGGCAGGCTTGGGGACTCTTTGAATTCCCAACCAAGCCGATTTTCAGGGGTCTCCAGAGGTTATTTTGGGTTTGGGTGATTGTTTAGCTGAAGAGAGGCAGAAAAAGCTCCTCATTCCTGAAAGATCATTCCAGAGACTTCATCAAGTGCCTTATTTTTGTCTCCACTCTTCAGCATGGTTTTAAAAACAAGTATTGCATTACATAAACACGGGGAGTGCATCATCCCAGCTGAAAGAGCCACGGATAGGAGTGGATCCATTCTCCCAGCTGATATGTGGAATAGTTCATCCAAAAAAGGGAAAGATTTTTAACAAAGTGCTGCAAGGTACCCTTACCCTCTTTACTGCAGCCCCACGGCTTTGAACACGAAGGATCTTAGATTTCAACCCGCTCCTGGACTACATGTCCAGCAACTGCTCGTAAATCCCTGCCTAAACCTGAATCCAAAATTAAATTTAGCTTTAAAAAGCGCCCTGTGTAGGCAGAAAATTCATTTATCCAACGGGCAGCAGAGCCCAGGTGAGGATTCAATGACTGATAAAAAAGTAAGTCAGGAAAACTCACTTTTTGTAGAGAAAATAACGAAAAATTAGAGTCAACAGGTTAAAAACAGCACATAAAGGAATTAATTATGCTCTTCACACCAAGTTTGTTTGACCTGCATCTCTCCTGGGTTCAGCAGAGCGTTCCGCTTGGGAACTGGGATGCCAGAAGGAGGATGGGAAGAGGTGCTGGGGCTTGGCTCAGCACAAACCACATTTGAGGGGAGGAACGAGGAGGAGGAGGAGGAGGAGGCTGTAAGGTGCATCCCAGATTTTGCTCCCTCTCCTTCCTCAGCTGCAGCAGAACAGTCTGGAAACAATCTTCCCCAGCAGCTGCTCTCATCAACAAACTGTTTATTGTAAGAAAGTGCCTGGGTCAAAGGCTAAACGTCATCCAGAACTGAAAAGCGTAGCTGTAAAAAAAAAAAAAAAAAAACAACCCCCAAAAAAATCCTGGGGCCGTCCATGCATGTGGAAAAAAAACCCCATGACATTGGGAAGGGAACCATATTCCATCTGAAAGGCCACCAGTCTGCTTAAATAAAAACACCTTCACTTGGAGGAGCAAAATTAAATGGGTTTTAGGACGCTGCCCTCGTCGCTCGCGCTGATTTTGAGCCCTACTCGAGGTCTCTGCTAAAACCAGAATTTACAGCTCAGTCTGTTGTCCCGTGGTGAAAAAGAGCAAAAATGGAGCAGGGTTAAAATATTCTAGAATGTTTTATTAGCGCTAAGTCAGCTCCACATCCACATACAACAATCAAATAAGGACTTCTCCGATTTATTACAAACGTCGATGCGCTACACAAAAATCCAAGTTTAGGCTCGGTATCAGTAAACGATAAAATTTTATTTTAAAGCACAGGACACTAAAAATCACAGGGCAAAAAAAAAAAAAATCTCCTTCAGCATTGTGCAGCTTTGGAAGTCAGAAATTAAAGAGCAGCTCTGAGAGGGGGAACTGGTCCCGTAATTGGGACACGTTTGCCGCCCCAGGCCATAAATCTGCTCTGGAGGGGAAAGGACCCAGAGGAACAAGGTCCACCTTTGACACAACATCACCACGTAACACTTCACCAAAAGGCTGATAAATCAGAGCTGGGCGAGGTGCTGATTTTATCCTACCAGAAAAAAAAGGCGTGAGAAATTACGGCTGGGGCGTTTAATTCTCCGTGGCACCTACTTTGTAACAAAAATCGTTATTTTTTTTTTTTTCTGAAGGGGAAAGTCTACAGTAAATTAAACCTAGGTGCAACTGGGCTAAAAATAAGCCCAGGCAGAAAGACATTCCGCTTTTACATAAAAAAAATCTGAGCATTTATGCATATTAAAGTGGGTTGATTTTTTTTTTTTTTTAATTATATAATCAAAGTCATGTTTGGAAGAATAAATTAAGATATAAATCTAACCCAAAATTCTGTACACATAAATATATATATTAAATTACTCTCAAAAGTATTCTGTATGAACTAGGAAAAAAAAAAAAAACACAGAAGAANCACAGAAGAATTTTGTTCTCAGCTAATAGGGCAATAAATTAGATGCAATACATTCAGCAGCTAAAACCGGCTCTCTGAAACAGCTATCACATCATACTATTTTTATTTGGTAGCAAACCTATTTTTTTTTTTTTTTTTTTTAATACTAACAACAAAATTGTTTGTTGAAAACCTTGGAATTAGCAGCAGAATGATTAAAGTAAACAAAACCTAAGAAAATATTTTTTCTTCTCACTGATAACGCCCGACTCTTGGCCGAAGGTTCTCCAGCAGGTTTGTTTTGCCTTTCAGCAGCGTTAACACGCATCAAATGTGAATGAATTTAGTGTTCATGAATATGAAACAGCGGCACGGGAGCCAAAGATTCCCCTCTCAGCACTGTAAACACGCTTTAAAACTCCAACAAGCTTTCAGCTGGACCTCATTTTTGCCTCTTCTGAAAGGGAGAAAAAAAAAACCTCTCCCCACTCTGTCACACTTGGAGGGGTTTTGGAGCTAAAGAAATGTCTGTAGCTGCCATGAACTGATTTTTATTTAAGATCTCTTCGTTAATCAAAGATACTTAAAAAAAAATAAAATTAAATTAAAATAAATTCAACCTGCTTTTTATTGAGCAGAGTATCCAAGAAGCTTCGTGCTCCAAAAATACATCGTGTTTTTGCAATCTATATATTGCAATATACGTTTATTTTGCGTGTACAGCAACATAAAACTTGGACAGCAAATAGAGAACCCTGAAAGAAGCCTCACTAATGCCCAATTTATCAAAAATTAGTAATTTTTTCTTACAAAACATGGTTGAAAATACAGTATTTAAACACAGTATTCACACAAGGCCCAGTTGTGAGAATGGATGATACAAATTCCATTTACAGCCATCCCCAGCTGTAAATGTGTGGGTTTTAACCTGTTGTAATTATTTTCTCCTTTTCAGGCCTTTTCAGATTTAACACTTTCTCCTGCTGGGATTGAACCTTGTTCAGAGCAAAAGGAGTAAATTTTTTCCCCTCAGAGGAAACCCAGGAAGATGGAGATCCAATCCTACGCTGCACTTTGGATTTCAGGATCCAAGAATCTGCTCCACAGGAGCTGAAAGTATTTCAGGGAGAAACGGGGAAACAAATGCCTCAAATTTAATTTCTCCTTTCCAGTTGGACATAAAACTTCTTTAACACTTACAAAATAAGCTGAAATTTTATGGAACAAACCCAGAGTTTTGCCTCAAGTCCAACACACCACGAGATCCTACTCCACAAGGCCACATTTGGGTTTCCACGTTTGGATTTCTACATTTGGATTTCCACATTTGGATTTCCACATTTGGATTTCCACATGTGGATTTCCACATCCAAAGTGAAAGGCTCAGCACCGAAATCCAGGATTTTGGGAAAAAAGGAACTCAAAGAATCAGACAAGGCTGAGGCAGACCCAAACACAGGCAGGGAGGAGCATTCCTCACAACGGCACGTTCTTTATTCTGCAGGATTTGGGATTCTCCTGGTTTTTTTCCCTGAGGACAACCACCTGTTGTCCTCAAAAATCTGCCCCTGCAGATATTTGTGCCCCACCGCTGTGAACAGGAGTTAATCCAAAGTGCAACACTCCCCAAAGAGAACTCAAATTGACTAAAACCAAACCACAGTCCCTGCAAACATCTCTCACTCTTGGTTTTAGGACTCATCCGAATTGCACACCTGAAAAAGATGATTTTTTACACTAAAATTTTGTATTAATCCAGGCAAGGATTTGCTTCACTTCATTATGTCCAGGTTCTCGATGTCAAAAGTGAATTTGTTTCAGTCCTTGCTTCTGAAAGACTGTCCTGACCTCGGCTATTTTTCTTTCGAGTGTCACAAAAAGATCGAAAAGTTTTAATTTTACCACAAATCCATTCCAAAGATAAACATTAATCTGATTAAATACAAACCAACTTTGTTGAAAATCATTATATTACAATAAATAGTCCCAAACTGAAGAGGTAACTTCTAAAAATGAATTGAACTGAAGGAAAAAATTTCAGGGATTACTTCAAGCAGTACTAAAATGCAAAAAAATGAGTTTAAAATGCACTCAAACCAGACAAAATCTATATCAATAGGTGACATTTAGTGATTAATTTCTCCTTGTTTAAATAAGGATCTGAACAGAATTGCTGGGGAAACAGGAGACTGTGAGCAAAACAATTATTATTTAATTTTGAGTTTAATGTGCTTTCAGTTTGCCAAACCAGTGGGAAAAAAAAAAAAACCATCAGGATTTGTGACAGTGAAAGTTAAATTCTACCAGCAATTTATCAAATTCGATAAATTATCAAATTTCAGCCCAGCAAATTCTCAAATGCTTCTATTAGGACAAAACATCCTTGAACAGATGGAGAATTTTTTTTTTCTATGGAGCAATAAAGGCAGCAATAATTATAATGAAGTTTAATGCAGTTCAAAAATGTCTAATCTGGGCTGATAATTAAACGGAGTGGATTGTGTAGGACAGAAAAAAGCTTGGAAATATTTGGAGAAAAATCCACTTCCACCTCCAAAAGTGCTGCAGAGATACCAAAAGCAAACCTTTGTATTTTCTGGATATTCAGAAATACTATTTTAAAACACCAAATCCAACACATGTTTTAATATCAATATTACAACAAATTATTATCAATATCTGTTGATAACAGTATGTGTTATTAATATCAACATGGCTGAAACACACAGAAGGAAAAACCTCCCACAACTGCACAAAGCTCCCAACTAAGTTCATTCAAAATAATGACAGAAATGATTCTAAAGGCAGAGGAACAGTTTTAAACGTTTCCAGGTATTTCTACCAAAAACCCTGGGAATTCAAATACTGATTTTAATCTGCAGCTCACACTGCTTATGGTAACTTTGGGAAAGTGCCCCTCCCTCCAAGGAAGCAAAAAAAATAAGAATTACCACTTGTTTTCAGCTACTGTATTTTCTTTTCCATCAGCAAATTATTGTACTGAGATACCAACACCTAAAGCACAATTTAAAAAAATGGAAAATAACCAGATAAAAGTTCTCCCTGACAGGGAGTTGTGGTGCATTCACTAGTCCTAACACCAACAATTCCATCTTCGAAAGCAGAAACGTGTTCCAGACCAGAAAAATGCACGGGTAATTGCTCACTTCATGTAATAAGTTCTAAAGTCAAAACATGCCAGATGCAATTTTTTTATTTAGACCTTGACAATCGTGCATCAAAACACAATTATTGTTCCTTATCTTGCAAGAGAATTTCAGAAATACCTCCTGGAATTAATTTGCATCGATTGTGACTCCATGGAAACGTTGAGATACGCTCCCACAAAATGAAGTTTTTAAAACTCTTGAGGATCTTAAAGATGTTTTTCAGTTCCTAAAACTTGACTTTATTCCATAAGCAGGGAACATCCAGGCACGGCTCTTAAAATGAGACCCTTTCTCCAACTGGATGCTGTTCTTCCTTAAAATTATTTTAATCATGAGGCCAATGTTACTTTTTATACTTTTATTATGACCTGTTCATCAGCTGAACGGCAAATTACGAAAGAAATTGTGATTAATTTCTTTGTTCAAGTGTAACATCAAAAAACAATCACAAAAAAAAAAAAGGAGCCATAAGTGAATGGTTCAGTAATCCACATTAATATCCATATATATGCATAATCTTTCTTTCTCTGAGCAAAGGAAAACAGCTTTATTTTTATTTAGTTTCTCTGGCTGAAGTTGTTAAGACATGGAATTCTGTAAGTAAGTCTATACTCAAGGGGAAGAAGCTGAACTAAAAATTTACATGTGGGTTGTCTGTCCAGCAAATGTTTCGAGACTCAGCAATCTGTGAACCCACTCCAAAAGAAATTTGGTTTCTAAATGATCTAAACTACAAATTTAAGTTCTCACCACGTGCAAAAACCGTCATAAATTTACTGCAATTAATACTCTCAAACTGACAAAAATATTCTTTTCCATGTTCAAATCTCCTCGATAAGGCTAAGGCTTGGGTTTTACTGTTATTTTAATTACACATTTATTTGGGGTTTTTTTACAAGTTAAGAAGTATATTTAGAAATGTTTTCTGAAGTAGTTCTTAAAACCATTTCTCAGCTCAATTCAGCAGCACGATTTAGTGCAGACTTGAGAAACAACACACGGACTAGAGCAGGAAAGTGATTCCCAATAAAACAAGCTGCAAAAACCCAACGCTGTCCCACACTTCAGTGGAACCATCAGTCCAATTTTTATAGCTCAAATTATGAGATGTGTACGTAACAAGCAGCAGCTGTAGGGAACGCTGGAAAACGCAGTAATAAAGTTATTTTCTCCATGTTCAAGTCTCACTCCTTACCTCTGCTCTTCGGCTGTTGCCCCATTCCCCTCTGTCCTCCTCCCACACAGCCTCTGCTTTTTCATCTGCTATCAAACCAGATCCACCAGTTCTTCCTCCTGCTTTTTTTCCTCTTCCCTCCAAAAAAAAAGTCCTTATCCTCATCAGTCAAGGAGCATGCTCTGATTTACACACTCCGTGGAGAACTCCCATCCCAACTTTTCTCAGGGCTGGAGATTCTTCTCTGGTCTCCTCTGGGCCTCTGGCACTTGACTCACTTTTATTACCTTTATGAATTTAGTACAAAATAGGTAAAGAAAGGAGATAATTTCTGCAACTTGAGGTGGCCAATACAACTAATAGAATAAAATTATTCACAGATGTAAATAATTACATATTTTAAAACATATTAACACACATATACACATACACAAGACTGTATATAGAATTATGGAATCACACAGGTGCAGGGCCAAACTTCATCCCTGCTGTGGATCCTCTAGGGAATTCTGGCAGAGATAAAGCTGAAATTCCTGAAATTAAATCACTTCAGCCTGAGGAGAGCAGCTCTGGATGATCTAATGGTAAAACACAGGTTGCCCTGATGGACCTTTACACAGGACACTTTTCCTGGTCGGAGAAAAAAACATGTACCACGAAAACAGACAGCACAAGATGTATTCTGATTTTTTTTTTGTCCTTCTGAGAAAACCTCGCCTCGATATTCCTGTAAATCCTTTGTCCCTCATGTCACCAGTCCCAGTGCCAAGTGAGTGGAGTGGTTTATTAAAGTGGAACATGTTCTGCTTGTTGGGAACACCCACTGTAACCCTCCCCCCCCAAAAAAGAGCTTTCACAGGACACTGTGGCAGTAGAAACCACAGCAAACTTTGTGATTTCAGCTAACAGCTGCTCTTTAATCAGCTTTTCACTCTAAGAACTGCATCGTGTCAGCCAGACAGGCACATGCCAAATTCCACTGCCCCTGCACCTGGAATTTCCTGATTTCCTCAACATGTCAGAAACCATGGCTGGAAATGAACTGTCAAAGGAGAAATGCAACAGAATGTCTAAGGCAGCCCCTTCCCCACCAGCTGCTGGCACAAGTCACACCTGAGAACGGGTTTTTTTGGGAGTCTTTGCCCAGTGACAAACTCTGAGAACACCACTTTTAAATCAGTAACTGGAACTAAACTCCCATCTTAAGTCTCCAGGATAAACCCAGCTTGATAAACTCCAATAATAAACTTTGTGTTGTAGACCATTTTTTTTTCCTGGTAACATTCCTGAATAACCAAACTGTCAAAGGAACAAAATACATATCCAGAAGACCTGAGTGTTGCACATGCAGTGTTTCAAAAGGAGCTGAAGTTTGCAGGTTTTTTGTTTTTTGAAGAGCAATATAAGAAGACGCTTCTATTTCCTCTTGGTCACATCCATTTATTTATCTACACATTTATTCAACTCGTCCCTTTAATTAAAACATATGTTAATTAAACATATATTCTGGCCATAATTGGCTTAGAAGTGCAGCTCCAAAAGGAGCCCTAATGAAACTGTCAGACAAGCACCACAACAATTTCCCATTGTGGGAAGGAGGCGTCATTTCTGAGCAATGGTAACTCGAGAGGATCCCCGGGCTCCAGCTGATGCCAAGCCTGCTCTCATTTTTCCCAGTCTCACTTCCATAAATTAGCTGCAGGCCCCATGGACACTCAGGGAATCTTGAGGGGGGTTTTTTTTGGTTTTTTTTTTTCTGTTTGGAAACCCTCCACTTTTGTCAGATCTTTACCAGCGAGGTCAGAGCGGTGCCAAATGCCCGCCGGTGTTTGTCACAAGTCAGGGATTGCTGCTCTCCAAAATCCCCCATCTGCTCCGGGGCAGCCCTGGCTCCAAAGGCTTTGTCAGGAGTGCTGGAACAAAACCCACAGCCAGCCACTGGAAGTGCAGCCCTCACACCGAGGGAGAACGTGACACCTGAACTGGGATCCATCCGCCACCGAGGGTTTGACTCTTTCAATTCGGATCTCCATCTCAGCCTCACCACTCTGCTGAGTAACCTGCACTCAAGGAACACCCAGGCCTGGTGCTGCTCTCTGTCGTCTCCAGAGTGAGAAATCAGCAGCAGACCGAGATCACAAATGTTTTAAATATAGATTACACAAGCCATTCTGGGGGCATAATGAAATTTTCCGTTCTCTCCAGTACAGAAGGAAAGCGGTTGTGAAGTATCATGCACGCTGACTGGAAGCCAGCCTTGAAACATGAGAGAATCCAATTCCGTGAGTGGCACTTTGGTCAGATGCCAGCACATCATAATTTCACATCAGAGTGAGCTCCACACAGAGATTAAATGCTACTTCGGTACAAAAGGCATTAACTTTTCGTTCTCACAGCGGCATAAAGTCCCTTTTTACGGAGATTGTGACAAACAACGTATTTTCTTTCACTCCTCAAAGCTTCCTCCGTTCCCCAAACGATCCTCCAAAGTATTTATTGACTCAATACACGGCCCAAAAGTTGTTTACAAACCATAATGCAAAGTAAAAATGCTGCTCATTATTACGTGCCTACAAATGTTGTTTAACAGGAACAGCATGTTTGTTGCCACCCTGCAGAATCAAAACAAAATCTGAAGTAGAGACGTGTAAAACAAAGGCAATGTTTGCCAGACTTCCCTCTCCCTCTCCCCTAAATACATGGGAAATATTCCCTGAAGATAAACAGCAAAAAAAGGAAAAGGTCATCTTGAACCGCCACCTGGAATTCCTTGGCTCCACCTTTGGAATTCCCTTCATCTCCCATCGAGGTTTCTTAACTGGAAATGCTTTACTGTATCCTGAGACCACAGGCCACCTATTCCTGTGGATTTTCAAAGGCTGGTTTAAAAATAAGGATATATTATACAGGGCAGTTGCTGCAAACATGTAAAGATATTTTAATGCAAATCTATATACAACGCACTATGTATAAAATGCTCTCCATCCCTCCCTTGTTTTTTCCCCTTGAAATCCAGCTCAGAAGTGGCCCCTGCTGGCAAACACCTGCCCCTTACTACAGGAGAGGAGAGGAAAAAGCCTCGAGTACATCCAGCTTTGGGAGAACCAGAGATTCCTGGTGATTTTACTAGAGTGACAACACTGATGTGGCTCAGCTGGGCAGGGACACTGGTGAATGCACTGGAAATAGCTGCAGCATCCCAGATTTTCCCCCAAAAAACAGCTCCAGGAAAAAGGCTGAACAAAGTTTCAAGAGTGAACAAATTAGGAGATAATTCCAGGCTTCTAATAATTAGAGAATTCCAGAATGGATTGGATTGGGAGGGACCTTAAAGATGATCCAAGTGCCACCCCCTGCCATGGGCAGGGACACCTCCCACTGTCCCAACCTGGCCTTGGGCACTGCCAGGGATCCAGGCGCAGCCACAGCAAATCTGGGAATTCTATTCCAGCCCCTCAGAACCATGGGACAATTCCTGCCCAATCTCCCATCCAGCCCTGCCCTCCTTCACCTTCAAGCCATCTGTACAGGAGGCAGCAGGAACAAAGCTCATTTGTCAGTCAAATCCTGTTTCCCACCACGATAAACCATCTCTCAACTGACCACTTGAAGTTTTGTCTCACAACTCAGTAAAAAACCTTTTAATTTCAGAGACATATTGCACTCCAGGATTGGTTAAAATGTTGCCTCTGAACAAAGAGCCAAGGAAATTTTCTTGAGAAATTTTCTTGTGACTGTGTCATTAGCCCTCATCATCTTCTCCACGCCGTCTACCTGCAGTCATCGTTACTATTCCTGGTATCATGGAATTATGAAGGTGGGAAGAGCCCCTGAGGATCACCCAGTGCCACCCCAGTGCCACCAGCATCAGCCCAAAGCCTGTCCCCAAGGGCCACCTCCAGCCTCCTCCTGAACACTCCCACAGACAGTGACTCCAAACCTCCCTGGGCAGCTCATCCCAAGGCCTGACCACTCTGCCAGGGAAATTTCCTTGCCCAATCTCCACCCTGAGCCTCCCCTGGTGCAATTTGAGGCCATTTCCTCTCCTCCTGTCCCTGCCCCTCCTGGCAGGGACTTGTGCAGAGCCACCAGGTCCCCCCTGAGCCTCCTTTTCTCCAGCTGCTCTTCACAGGACAGGTTTTCCAGACCCTTCTCACCTCCATTCTCCTTCTCTGGACACAGGCAAAAGGGTTTTTTTGCTTTAGAACAAAACAATTTTTCAAGGCAAGGTGCTAATTTAATGTCCCTCAGCAATCCGAGGAAGCTCTTTGCATCTGAAGAAAGCCATGAAAAAGGAAACTCTCTTTCCTTGAAGCTACTTTGCCTTGAAAGATATTTTCATTTCTAGCCAAGAAACAAACTGGGAAAGACTTTCAAGTACAAAGGTTTTTGCTCATTTCAAATAATAAACATTATACAGAAAAAAAAAAAAAGAAAAAATGTTAGACACAAATGATTTATCAGTGATTTATTCAAGTCTCTCATGGTCTGTTTGTTTAATACTCTTCTCAGCTCTTAGGTTACTTCTGAGCCAGAGAAAAGAGCAAATTTATTTTCTGGAAGAAATAATTCCAAAGAGAGAGCTCTTGTTTTTTGTTCTACTGTCTTTAAGGCAGGGATGATGCTCATGTTTTGAGGAGAAGAGAAAACAAACCAATCTCCCTTTTCGTAGATTATACATTTTTGCAAACCAAAAACTTGGGACAGCAACAAAACCTCTGGAGTTTCAGTGTTAACTCCCCCTGATTTTAGCACTGGAAATTTAAAAAAAAAACCCAAAAAAACCCTGAAGTTGAATCTCAAGTCCTGCAGGCCCCATGAATATGCATGGAAACATTTCAGAAACAATTGTCTCCAAACAGTCCCCTGAAATCAGGGCTCATTACAGCGTTAGCTGAGAGTTCAAATTTCCCGTGCTCAAAGGAAGATTTATTCAGGATAAAGTAACTCCACATTTTCTTGGCTGACATAATGGACCTGGAATTTCAAAGCAGACGATGCCACCCCAGGACCAAGACGTGGAAATGTGCTCTGACTGAGCTGATTCTGCTCCAGCTACTGACTTACTCAAACCCACACACAAAAAAAAATTGAGCTTGAGAGTTTTAACTCAAGTTTTAAGATGAGCAAGTGCGTGGGTGTAACAATTCCTGACGGGAATAATCACCACTGGGACAAATCTCGTTCTTCAAGGAGTAAATCCCCGGTTTGAAAACCTACGCCGCGGCTCCCCGGCAGTAAAACACAATCCTGGCATTCGTGTCTGAAAAACTATCCCTGGAGGTGGCTGAAGGAGCAAAGGTTTGAGAGTTTAAGGGCAAAAGCTGCAGAAAAAATCAGATCTCTGTGCCTGGAGCTGCCACTGAACATGTGGGTGCCAGACGACAGATCCGAGGTTGGGACGTTGAGTCCCCCCCGTCCCCACGGGGAATTAATTTCCCTCTCAGTTTGCTCAACTGAGCAAATTCAACAGAATTCTCCCTGCTAAGATCTAAAACTCCTAAAGATGGACATGACCATTCACTATTCAGACAGCAGAGCTTTCATTTCAATTTAAAATATAACAATTCCAGTTCTGCTCGTGTTTGGTTGGGTTTTTTTTTTTAATCCGTGCAGCAAGACCGTGGTTTTAAGGTGCAGGAACTGGAAATTAAAACTTCAAAATGTGAATCCTGAGGAGGAAAAGAAAAAAAAAAATTCCACCCCTCAGGAACAGCCTCAAATTCCAGTGTAAAAGGCACCAAGCAAGACTCACAGAGTGGAAAGGAACATCTTAAATTCTTAATAATCACATTTATATCCATCAGCAGCATAGCTCTGATGGGATTATTTGACAGCACCTCAACAGTGATGCAGAAAAACACAGATTGTCCAGGAATTTTGGCAAAGGGAAAGTCAGGAGAAGCTATTTCTTCACAGAAAAAAGTTTAGAATTTTATTTGATGCCCAAAAATACAACAGAAACCAGGTCTGGTGAAAGTTCTGAAGTGATAAAGATGCAAGAGGCACCAAGGAAATCTCAGAGAATAAGGGACAGCTCTGCTGTAAATTGAAGAACTCCCTAAACCAGCACTTAAAATATAAAGAATTTTAAAATTAACCCCCAAAAAAACTCCCCTCAGCTTTATTTTTCTCTTAATGGAGTGGAAAATGCAGAGCAAACCCAATTACTGTTTCATCCTCATGAGCAAAAGGAGCTCCTAAAATCAATCAGAAGAAATCTGAGCAGGGGAGGGGAACCAGCAGTTTTTAAACACGATGGAAAACTCCAGTCTGGGGATGAGGAATCATCCCTGAGCTGCCAAATCTTAGCAGAAATCAAAGTATTCCTCATTATTTTTGGATCTGTTAACAGCACCTTGAGCTTGCTTGATCATTAATTAACTCAATTTGGAATTTTTATTACAGGGAAGTCTAAGAAAATCATCCCCAAAATCACTTGCTGGCAAGACAGTTAAAGATTTCCTCAAATAATTCACATTTTTGGGAAAGCAAGGAGGCCTTAAAGGGATGGATGGAGAAAAAGAACTCATTTGTGAGAAATCCCAACTCTGACACATCCATTATTTATTTTAATGTGCTCCCTCTTCATCAGGCACTGTGGTTGCAGTTGAAATTTCCTTTTACACCAATTTCTGGGTAATTACATCATGGCTAAAGGGAAAGACACTAAAGCAGTGACTCCACACAGCAAAACCACCCTTAAAATACGTCAATAAAACAATTAAAAGTCACACAAAACCACATTAAAATTAAGGAAGTTCAGGAATACAGTAATTTATTAACAGGATTTAGGAGTAAAATTTTAAAAATTAATTGTGGTATGGACTTTAACTAAAGAACACTCAGTTAAAATACCTTTACTTGATGGTCTGCAACCCTGGACTATGCCACTAGATGGCAAGTTTGGACAGAAATTGGCTGAATTTTAATTTATGACACGTTTGGAAAAGTGCAAAGGCATTGGATAGAAACAATCATGAAAAACAAAAAACAGAGAAAGAGGAGAAGAAAAATAGGAAGAGTTCAATAAACAAGTCTTGTGGCTGGAGCACATTTAATTTAAATCAAAGAGGTTAAATGGGTTTTAGTTTTGTTTCCACACAGATACAGAATCAATCTCACACATGATTCTGAAGTCATTGTTTTAAAGAAAAACGAGTGAAAATCAAGTTGTTTTATTTATCCCTCACAATTCCTCAGAGCAATATCTCATGGAGAGCTGCCCCTTGAATTAGAAATACTCCCAGGAAATATTACAAGGAATATTTCAAATATATCCTGAAGAATGCAGGTTTTCCCTGTGCAATCCTCGACTCACTCCACTCTGCTCTTCACAATTCCCATTTTGCTGCCAGCCTGTGCAGCATTTTTTTTAATCTTGATTTAAAAGAACAATAAATCCTGTTTTTTTTTTAAAGCAGTCGTTTTCTGCAGCAATTAAGGAACAGCATCTAAAAATTCCCAACAGAAACAGAGGAAATATAGAAATACAGTAAAAATTAATGCTGAATTAATGCTGCCCTGGTGAAATTCACAATTCCTTCCAGCAGGGAACAAACCAGTGATGGATTAAAAATTCAGCTTTTTGCTTACCTGGAATATCTGTTGAAAACTCTCCAAAGAGAAATACCAGGGTTTAAAAAGCCACTGAATTTCCCTGGCAGGGTAAATCCCAGCTTACCTCATCTGGAGAGAGCAGATGAATGGGTGTGAGCACAGGAACTTCACTGGATTCACAGCTCAGCCCCAGGCACGTCAGGATCTCCTTGAGGACTTCGTATCTCTTGGCATTGCTCATCTTGAGCAAATTAAAATCCTCCTCAGTCTGCACATCCATGGAGCTGCTGTCCAGTTCCAAATGGGCCTGGCAGGATGGATCAAAAAAAAATAAAATCAGTTTCCAAGTCGGGGATCACAGCTGTCAATACACAACAATTTCCTCTGAAAAACCCACCTAAAACTTCCCTTCTTAATAAACTTTTTTTCTGGAGGAGTTGATCAAATTTGCATTTACCAACTTTAAATTTAAACCTTCTGCTTTTCAGCTCTGCCAGAACCAACAGCAAGCTTGGGCATATCCTGGCTTGTACACCAGCAGAATTACATTACAATCAAAACGACATTAAAATTGAAATTCCATTAAAACTGAAATTCTATTAAAACTGAAATTCCATTAAAACTGGAATTCTATTAAAACTGGAACTCCATTAAAATGATATTAAAACTGAATGAGCCTTTTAGAAGTTGTACAAGACACGGAGAACACGAGTGAATTTAGTGGAAATCAGCGCAGCTAAAGGAACCCTTCTGTCTAAAAAAGTTACTTTCTCACCTGGTAAGAAAAATCACTCCTCATGGTTGAAGCAGATGCTTAAAAGTTGAAATTAAGAGGAAAAAAAATTAATAGGGAAAAAAAAAAATCCTTCATAAACCTCGTTTTTTGGCTCTTTTTTCCCTGCTTTTCCTTTTGTGTTCAAGGTATTTCAAAGCCCTTGCACTCTCTGCAGATTCATTTATTGCTGTTAAATAAAGCCCTTGGTTTGGTTCATTCCTTCCATTTTGCCAAATTTGAGGATGCTCTTGGTGGTTTATCTATTTTTTTTTTCCTTGAAATTCAGGGAAATGAAGGAGTGTGGCTGCCCCTGGATCCCTGGGAATGCCCAAGGCCAGGTGGGACATTGGGGCTTGGGACACCCTGGGACAGTGGGAGGTGTCCCTGCCCATGGCAGGGGTGGAATGAGGTAATTTTAAGATCCTTTCCAACCCAAATCATTGTAAAAAAACACATTAAAAAGGAGGGAGAACACACCCACCCCCCACCAGAGGAGCACAGAAAAGAGAGGGAAACAAATCTGCCAGAATATTTCCCGGCTGATGTCACTGCCTGGCCCCTGGAAACAATGGGGGCTTTTCAAATCCACACTGGAAGTCATTTAGAATTATCAAATGTCACACTGATCCTTTCTGATCTGACTTTTGAAGCTCTGCTCTGATGCCCCTTTTTCTTTTCTTTTTTTCCTGGGGAAAACCTCTGCAGTATTAAGTTTTACTACAGCAGGAGGATCAGTTTAAAGGGGGCAGCAAAGCAGAACTTGCAGGGACAAAATCAAATCCATTTTCTAGCAGCACATGGAGGGGCAGAGCTGCCTACAAAAGAAAAAAAGCAGTAAATATCCTACAGTGTAGGACAGAGTTCCCAAAAATCCAGCAGATTTAAGCTGATAAAAGACAAAACCCCTTCTAAAAACTCCCTGAATATTTTCTGAGCTCCAGAACTGCTCCAAGAGTCTGGACACCTGATCCCTGAGCAGTTAAACTGCTCTGAGAAAAGTTCCCTGCCTAAAATTTGGGTAAAAACAGAACCTTTCATGAAGTTTGTTCATCTTTTATATTCTTTGACTTAATCTTGGAAAAGAAATCCTGCTCTGCTTTTCTCAGTGTGTTTGGCAGATTTATTTTCTAAATTTGGTGGTACCTCTGGATCAGCCTTTCCATCACTCACAACTTCAGCTGGGAATATTTAAATCATTTCAATAATCAACATTTCCCTTCCCATGGAAGCTTCCTCACTCGTTATCCACAAGGTAAAATAAAGAAAAGAATATTATGCACACTTGAACTTATCTGTTTGATTTTTTTCAGGGTTTTCTTTGGCTGTTCTGGTGATTTTTTTTAACCAGAGATCACAATATCATAATACTGGAGTTTCTTGGGATATTGTTTTTCTGTGGAATAAATGATCTTGGCTCATCCTGGACTACCCCAATTCCACCTCCCAGGTTCTCTGAGCTATTTGATAGATGGAGAATGTTGAACATTTAAAGCTTTAAAGCCTGAATTAGGACTCAGGAAACATAAAAAAAGTTTCCAGCAAGGTTTACTCTGCACTTCTTGCTTTGCCACAATTTCCTCTTTTTGTCAGGATTTTGTGGGATTTATTTCCCACCTCCCAAAATCTGCTCAGGCTGTGTTCCTGTCCCACTCCCAGCAGGCAGAAAGGCAAAGCTCTGCTCTGGAAGATGATAAAATTCCAGAATAATTGGGGTTGGAAGGGACTTGTGGAGAAGATCCAGCCCAAGCCCCTGCTCAGGCAGGGTCACCTGGAGCAGGTGACAACAGGGAAGTGTCCAGGTGGCTTTGGGATGTCTCCAGAAAGGGAGATTCCATCAGCTCCTCCCTGAGCAGCTCCTCCAGGGCTCTGCCACCTCCATGGAAGGAAACTCCTCCCCACATGGAGGTGGAATTTTTGTGCTTTAGTTTATGGCCAAAGCTCCTTGTGCTGTCACTGGGCACCACTGGGAAGTCTGGCACCACCCTCTGGCACCCCTTGGAGATATTTCCATGGATTGAGGAGTGAAATTCCTGCTTCCTGCACAAACCTGCTCTTTGTTTGACCACCCTCTGTGACCCATGGTGAAAATAAGGGAGTGTTTTCACAGCAGTGACATTCCAAGTGAAACCCACCCTGCTTTTGGATCCCTTGGACATCCATTCACACCTGGGAGGGTGGGATGGGGCTGGGATAGAATTCCCAGATTTGCTGTGGCTGCCCCTGGATCCCTGGCAGTGCCCAAGGCCAGGTTGGACACTGGGGCTTGGAGCAGCCTGGGACAGTGGGAGGTGTCCCTGCCCATGGAATGGGTGACACTGGATGAGCTTTAATGTCCCTCCCAACCCAAACCATCCCACGATTCCACACCTCCCCTTGACAGGAATCCCCAAGAACACGCAATGGGAACAACTGTTGAGGATTGCAGAGCATGCAGCAATGAGGAAATGAATTCTTCCCTGCTCACAGCACCTGGGAAAGGATGGCTTCTCCTCCACTGCTGCCGTGAGGCACGTGCACAATGACAGGGTCTTTATCAGCGTTGTTTAATCGACTCCACACCTTCACTCTGCTGTCATCTCCCTTCAGCCCTTCCTCAAAAACACAGCCACTGACCAGGAGGTTCAGCTTCACCTCAGGGCCGTCCTTTCTGGAGACCAGCAGCTCCTGCACAGCCTTCCTCAGTTTGTTCTTGCGCCTGATCTGCACGCCCCCGAAGGTGAAGGAGGAAGAAAAGCCGAGGATCTTCCCCCCTCTGGACAAAAAGGTCATAAACTGCTTGTGGCTCCCCTCAGGAATGGGCTCCTGTGTGGCAATGACCAGCAGCAGGGAGTTGTCAACCCAGGGATCCCTGAGCACCTGCTCCTGGTGCAGCTGGTAGATGGTGTAGCTCTCGGCATCCACACACTCCCTGAGGACTGATTTCACCTGCTCAAACCTGCCTTTGGCAGCCTCAGAGCCCAGGTAAACCAAGATATTCGGGGGTTTCCCGGCCAGGTTGACTCTTTTCACTCCTTTTTCCAGCCTCTCCTCCTCCTCCTCCCCAGGTCTGCTGCTGCAGTCATCGGGGAGCTCCGGGATGTTTTCTGCAGAGGCGAATTTCACCGACTCGATGGTGCTGCTCTCCAGCTCCAGGCACTCCTGGCAGCTGGAAAGGTGCAAGTGGTGCTGTTCCCCAGCTCCTGGCTCCTCCTCCTCCCTTTCTTCTTCTTCCAGCTTGGATTTCTCCTCCTCACCTCGGGCCAATCCTGATTTCCCAGCAGGAGTTACTGCATCCATGTCTGAGCTTTCCTCCTTCACCGACGGTGCCTCCTGTGCCAACTCCTTCAGAGCAGATTCCTCCAAATGCACAGCTGGGAAAGGCCAAGGAGACAAAAAAGAAGGGGGTTAGAATAATGACCTAAAAGGGTTATGATAAATGTCATTAACAGCAGAATTTAGCTTCACTGCAAATGCTCTGCAACAGCGAGAATTTCACTGATTTGACACAACAAATCCCATTTTCCACCCCAGAACAACAGAGATTTGAGCTCACAACATACATCTAAAGACAAAAACAGAGAAAAGAAAATAACCTCTGGAAAAACACTGCCCTTCTAAGGAGGGCAGGGTTTAAAAATCACTTGCTGCTGTTTGGAAATAAAGTGTTTTGAAATAAGCCAATGAAGCGATGCTATTGGGTAAGGCAGATATCAGACCACGTCCCTTGCAGTGCTGAGGGCTGCACATAAAGGTTTGGCACAAGCAAAGGGAGTAAAGAGATATTTGAACTGATTTCAGTCTTGCAGAAAGGAAGAGAGACCCACCCACGAGAAGATTTGGGAGGTAAGAATCCAAGGGAAAAACAAGGAAAGAAGAAGAACTGTTAAAAATTCCCCTTTTCCCCTGAAAACGAGAGAAATGCGAAGATAATTCGTAGCAAAAACAATTGAGAAGAGCAAAGATGATTATTGCCAGCATGGAATGTGCAGAGCAAAGAGGAGAGACAAAATTATTCTTCACAAGGGAGGGTTTCTTCAGCTGCTGAGCCACGAGAACACTCCAAGGCAAAATCTGAAAAATTTCACTGACTCCTTCTCCACTCACACAAAACCAAATCAATTTATCGTGCTTTCAATTCAGGGAGAAACTCGATGAACAAAATCTTGTGGCAGATCCAAGTTCAATCCCTTTCCTTATGAAACTACATCTCCTTTGGAGCAGAAGAATGAAGATTTTTTTATTATTATTATTTTTTGATATCCCAAGGGAATTTCACAGCTTCCAACCTCTGTTATTCCATCTAGAGCCTCCCCCAGCCTGTTCTGGAGCAGCTTCCACACAGCACTGGAAGCAAAAGGAGGCAAAAAACATTTTTAAAAAGGAGTGTCAGGGACACTCTCAGCTTCCATCCTTCCTTGGGGGAATATTTATGCAGAAAAATGCACCAAGAGAGGCAGAATTTCCCCCTCAGACTCTTTTGGGAGAATATTCCTGTCCTCTTACACTTCAGTTAAACGTCGTTGATTTTGTCATTCCTTAATTTCTGCCAGTGCACTGTGATCTACATTAGAAAAAAAAAACAGCAGAGCAAATAATAACCCTGCAAACAAACAGAAAGTCCAAACAGATTGTTCTCAATCCATGTTCAGGTTTGGATACACTCCTATTTCAAATAGGAAAAAAAGAAAAAGAGAACGTTTGCTTAAAAAATTAGTTCTGTGGGGTTTTTTTAAATAGATTTGTTAATCTACCAGACAAGACTTAAAGAAAGTATTTCCTAATTTCTGGTTTGGAGCACCCTGGGATAGTGGAAGCCCAGAGGGAGTGGGAATGGATGATTTTTAAGGCTCCTTCCAACCCAAACCATTCCATCATCCAGTAAAATTAAAGCAGAGCTACAGAGGGATCGACTGCCTGGAATCCCAACAGGAAGCAAACTCTGCCCAAATAAATGCAAAATTTTCAGGCAGGTATCAAAAACTTTGCAAAATCCTTAAAACAACCATAAACCAAGTATGTTGTGCTATTAAAAAATGATCAGGAGGATACTTACAAACAATCCTGTGTGGCACCATCCCGTTATCCATCTGCAGCCTGTCTTCCAGGAAGGCTATTCCAAGGCTACTGAAATTATCTACACTGGCTTCAGCAATTAACTTAAAAGGTTCACCAGGTTTATAGGCCAAGGGTGAACAAAAGTCTGACCACTTGACAATCTAGAACAGAGCATACATGGATGGCTTTCAGTTGGGAAAGGTCATGGAAAAAAAATCCCCCAAGTATCAACAATATCGTGAGTTTTCAAGAGGAACTGCAGGAGAATTGAAATAGCTGAAGAATTTATTGAGGGAGGGTTGCTTTAGGCAGCAAAGACTGAGCCCTGATGGAAGAGAACATCACCCACACTGAGTGCTGGGAGGGAATTGGGAGTGCAAAGGAATCATTTCCCAAAGATCAAGGCTCTGGAAGTTCCCAGCAACAAAACGTCAGCAGAGCGTCGTCACTGTTCCCTAAGAAAAATTCTGGTTGGATTTGCTTCCTTCAGCACAAGCTCCAAGCAAGAATGCTGCTAAAAAGAACAAAAGTCAACCACAGGGGTTGAATAAAAATTATCAGAAGCATTAACTAAACCCTGAGGGCTCGAGATGTTTATCTGCATCCAAAATTCCTTTTGCCAGGAAAGGAATGTCCCATGAGCAGGAGACACAACTGGACACACAAACCAGCTGTTCTCCCATGAAGGAACTTTCTAGAGACAAGGAAGCAGCACCTGCCTTCATCACCTAAAAAAAAATAAAAATCAGCCTTTGCCATGTTCTAAAAACTGGGGGACAAAGTGAAATTCCCACAGAGCAGCTGCAGCACTTTGACATCACTACCACAAGGTTCATCTTTTCATTACAGATGTAAAACAATGACTGAAATAAGGAAAAACTTGGTTTGAATGCACAGACTGAGGGTGACCTGTCAGTTGTTCCACTTGTTCATAATCAGACCATCAGCTCAATGTCCCTTTTTACTCACTGCAGTTAAATGGTTCACAATTAACTGTACCAAAGCCAAGAGAATCCAGCTCCAGCTTTTGATTTTGGGGTGTTTCCCAAGGGAACGAGAAGAAAGAACAAACAGCCCTGATGGTTTTGTCTCCTTTCTGAGTCATTCTCAGAGTTTCTGATTAGCACAACCCAAATGAGACCATTTAGTCACAGAATCATGGAAGGGTTTGGGGTGGAGGGGACCTTAAAGATGATCCAAGTGCCACCCCTACCACGGGCAGGGACACCTCCCACTGTCCCAGGCTGCTCCAAGCCCCAGTGTCCAACCTGGCCTTGGGCACTGCCAGGGATCCAGGGGCAGCCACAGCAAATCTGGAAAATCTAGATTTTTTTCCCCAAATTCCCATCTCAACTTGTCATTTCTCAGTGTGAAGCCATTCCCTGTGTCCTGTCCCTGCAGCCCTTGGGAATTGTCTCTCTCCAGGTTTCCTGGGGCTCCTTCAGGCCCTGCAAGGCCACCCTGAGCTCAGCCCAAAGCTTCTCCTGTCCAGGCTGAACAATCCCAGCTGTGCCAGCCTTTCCTCCCAGCAGAGCTGCTCCATCCCTCTGCTCATCCTGGAGCCTCCTCTGGGCTCTCTCCAGCAGCTCCACGTCCTCCCTGTGCTGGGCCCCAGGGCTGGGGGTCTCAATCCATATTTCCATTTCTGGCCTTGGGATATCTAACAAAAAACCTGCCTGGGGATCTCCTGATCCATGATTTCTGCAAAACCCTCAGTGAAAAAATTCCCTTTCCAGAAGGAAAAGAGGAGCAGTGTGCAGAGCACATCCCAGGTTCCACGTGACTGCCTGTGGTGGCAGAGTGTTCTTCTACCTCCAGAGTATTTAAACATCCTTTCTTATCCAAAGAACAAGTGACACCCACACCTGGGAAGTGTGAGGAAGATCTGTTGGTGCTCTCTGATCTTTCTTTGGTGGCACCAAGTAAAATCTCAGATGTGAAATGCAGATATTGCTGCATAGTGAACCCCCAGGAGTAACCCACAAAGGAAAGCTCTTGCCAAAGCCTGTGACCCTGAAATCCTGCTCAGGCAACAATCCACTGGCTCCAGAGCAGAGCAAAAACCCTCAGGGGATATTTCCCAGCTTCGAAATTTTCCACTCTTCTCCAGCTTTTGAATGTTTTCCAGTTGGAAACCAAAATCCTGCCAGAATAAAGGATGAAAGGCCAGCTCTGAGCAAGAGATGAGACTTTATTCCTACTCCTGCTTTCTGAGTCCCCCTCGTTTTCACCAATCATAGACAGTCCTACAAAAAATGGCTTTTCTGGCCAGAAATTCCCCCAAGAGCCCACAGCCCCTGGCTATGGTGACAGCCACAGGCCCCAAAATTAGGATCACTTCACTGTGTTCCCAGAGAAGAACAATAACCAAAATAAACCAGCAGTCCTTTCCCTCTTTAAGTTTTTTTTTTTTTTTTCCTGGACTATCACTTTTGAGCCTTCTAAATCAAATTAATTATTAATGTTCACGTAAGAATGTGAAATTTTCCATCCTAAAGAAAACCAAAGCAAACCCAAGGAGATTAATTTTAAAAAAAAACCCAAATAAAAGAATAGATAATTAGAGCTTCGCTGCAGATGTTTTTGTGGATCTTTCTGCTACAAAGAAAGTAAAAATAAAATAACAATCTCCCATCTGAGCTGGCCCAGCAGTGCCCAGGTGCACTCTGAGACAAGAGGGAGGGCACAGCTCATTCACCTCCACAAGCAGAGCCCACCTGGATGGATTCCACCTACCAAAGGCAAGAAAATCATCCCCAAAGCAGCCAGTGCAGGTTTTCCCCAAGGAAACGTGTGCCCAGTGGAATCAGGATGAGAAGATTGGAGCAGAAGAAGTCCCACCAAGCCCTGGGTGCCTCAGAGCTCCATGAAACCAAGGATTTCCCCTGAAGCAGCAATTCTGGGACATCATTCCTGACTAACAGACCCCAAATCCACGCTCTGCTCTGGGACTGGCAGGGGCTGAAGGCACCCAAAGGCTGATTCCAGCCCCCCCAAACCTGGAGCTCCTCTCTCACAGCCCTCCAGTGCCTAAAGGAGGATGAAAAAAAAAGCAGGAGAAGGATTTTCCACAAGGGCATCCCAGGCTGCTCCACCCCCAGTGTCCAACCTGGCCTTGGGCACTGCCAGGGATCCAGGGGCAGCCACAGCAAATCTGGGAATTCCATCCCAGCCCCTCCCCACCCTCCCAGGGAACAATTCCTGCCCAAAATCCCATCCAGCCCTGCCCTCTGGCACAGGGAAGCCAAGTTCTTGTCCAGAATTGCTCTCCTGGAGCTCCTTTAGGTCCTGGAAGGGGCTCTGAGCTCTCCCTGGAGCTTCTTTTCTCCAGGCTGAACAATCCCAACTTCTCCCAGTCCGGCTCCAGAGCAGGGAGGGCAAATTCCCACCCACAGCCAGAGAAAACCACCAACTGAAAAAGTCCCAACCAAACGTCTCTGGCTCTGTCTGAAACACAAAACAGAGCTCAATCATTAACATTGCTTCAAAAGAAGCAGCTCCCTTTTTATCCCAAATAACATCCCTTCCATGGAAGGCACCAAGAGAGTTCCTCACCTCCTTGGAAGAGTCAGGGCCCTTCTGCAAGCCCTCAGGGCGAGCAGAAACGCTCTCTGTCACAAAGGCAATGTGCTCTGCTGGCAGCAGCTCCTCAGGGTGCACCCAGGGGGAAATGAGAAGCACCCTCCACCTGTTTAAGTCATCAAGGAACTGCAAGAAAAGGGGAAGGAAAAATGAGTCTGTAAAGAAAGCAGCTGATTTAAGGATTCCTTTTTTTAAATTAAGCCCAGCTTAAGTTCATAATCCGACCCTGCAGCCTTGCAAGGAAAGGTGATGATTATTTCACATTCCCCACGAGACAAAAAAAAACAAAGGGATAAAGTTCTGAGCCGCTACAAAGGAACACCAAAAGTAAAACTGAAAGTGACAAGGCACGTTTGGAAGGCAACTCAAACTCCACTTTAAGCTCTCCAGGAAGGGAGAGTGGAACACAAAACCCCTGAGCCAGTGGCACTGTGACTCCTGTGGGACATTTTGCCCCTGGCACTGTGACTCCTGTGGGACATTTCCCACTGGCACTGTGACTCCTGTGGGACATTTCCCACTGGCACTGTGACTCCTGTGGGACATTTGCCACTGGCAGCATCCCCCATTCACCTCATCCTCCTCTCCCATCCACTCTGAACATTGAATCCTCATTCACCTCCATCAAAACTCCTCATTCACCATGAAACTCATAAAATATACAGAAATAATTCATTCAATTTCCCCATAAGTTGTTCCATGCACCACTCAGCAGACTGGACAAAAGTTTTTCTTCATTCAGTTACAAAAGATTCCCTCCCTTGCCCTCACCAAGGAACAAATAAAGCTCAAAACCACTTTTGAGACACCTCACAGCTCCTCAGGAAAATACCACCTCAGTTTTTAATTTTTACATAGATTTTGCTTTGAACTTCATTTTGTCTGACATATTTTAAAAAATGGCAAACATTAGAAATAACTGTTTTCCTTCCGCCACACCTTCAGCAGGGGCAGGAAAGAATTCCCCTCTGGCACTAAATTCTGATTAAAAATGTTCCTCCCTGCACACCTCAAATGAAACCACACAACATCAAATTTTTGGGAGCAGTTCCCTGCTCCAACCCCCCTTGGTGAGCACAGGGAGCTGCACGAGAAAATCCTGATTTCTCCCACAGGAAAGTGAACCGAGCTCAGGAAGCTTTAAAACACCTTCAACATCCCAGTTGGCTAAAGATCAAACCAAAAAAAAAAAAAAAAAGCCTTTCCAGGTGATGATTTATGACTTGCTGGTGTCTTAAGCAAGCTGCTGATCACAGCCCAAGCTACTGAGGGAGCAAAAAAGGAGCTTTGCTGGCTGCCCAGAAGCCAAAAAAAAATCCTAATTAACATTTTATCTCTTCACAGATGATGCAAAGAGCTCCCCAGCGATGCAGGGCCAGAGGTGCAGCACACCAGGAATTCTCCAAGGCTGCCACCACGGATTTTAAAAGAGACAAAAAACCACCTTGAATAACAGCCCCCGAGGCTGTGGCAGGCTGCAGCTCCCCAGAGGGCTTCCCAGCTCCCAGTAAAGCCAGCAGATTATAAAATCAGCCTGCATGAAAGCTGCAGACACAAAAAAATGTGCTGCCTGGGCAAGGACTGAGGAGAAGCTGTTTTAGGAACGAGCAGGAGTGGAGCAAAGAGCAGAAATCAGCTGAAATCCTCCTCACAGGACAAGAATCCAGGGCAGCAGAGGCAGAAGTGCTCCAAACACAGCTTTGTTTTGCTTTTGAGAGCTTTATTGGAACGGGAAATAAGCATTTAATTTGGCCGTGGAAGATTCTGAGACTGCCACCATCAGTCTTCAGTGTGAAATAATCTGTCCACTAAACAGCAAAAAAAAACCCTAGTTTTAAATAGAACCAACCCCATCAGCATTTCTAATCTTGTTTTCCCCTCACTGCAAACGTTCTTTTTTACCCCCTGAACTTATGAAAAGCTTCTCTGCCTCCTGAAGAGCACTTAGCCACTGACACGCTCCATAAATCCCTTCCTGGAACAACTGAAATAATTCCCAACCACACACACTCACCAACAGCAGCAAAAATTCAGAGCCTTACCCAGACCAATTCTGGCATTTCAGTGCCAGATTTAGAGAAATGCCAAGAATCATTTCAATAATTCAGCCTAGCTGGGGGCAGTGCCAGGGGAATTCCCACTTTTCATCCTGGAAGTCGAGCAAGCTTCGCTTTCAGTTTTGCTTCCAGCACTGCCAAGTGGTTCAGGCACAGGATTTTTCCACTGCCATGGGCTGCCACAGCCTCCCCCCACCCCTGGTCCTTTGTAAAAAACAAAAATGGGATTTTCATTTCCCACCACATTTTCCTCCGAGGAGACCACGGCTCTCAGGAAGCAAAGGCTCAGCTCACATTCCAGGGCAGATCCGGCAACGTTTTAAAGCCCTGGCGTGAATCTTGAACGCACACATATTTTTAGACCGAAGCTTTCTACGTGCCCAAAACATGTTGCCAAAATGGGAAGAGGCTTTTCCCAGGGACGTGGACAAGGGGGAATGCCCTTAAACTGAGAGTGAGCGGGTTTAGATGGGATATTAGGAGGAAAATGTTTCCTGGGAGGGTGGGAAATCCCTGGCACAGGGTGCCCAGAGGAGCTGTGCCTGCTGAAGTTGGACATGGGGGCTTGGAGCGGAGCAGGATGGTCTTTAAGGTCCCTTCCAACCCAAACCATTCTGTGATTCCGTGAAATTCCATCAAGCTCTCCCAGCCAAGCTTTCCTATAACCACTGCTGTCCTTGCAAAGCCGCACGTAACACATATACACACATATATATACATCTAAATGGACATTTGCAGCACACAGAGCATCCCTCTCCTATGCCAGCAGCGAGAAGAGCGAACTAACATTCACACCCGAAATAACATTTCCTACCAAAAGCAACCACCGGGGCGTCCCCTCCTCCTTCCCCCCGGCTGTGACAGCGCCTGGGAATCCCCTCCGCGCGTTATTTTGCCCCATATTCCCCAAATCCCCGCCCGCCGCCAACCCCCAAAACCCAACCCGGGGACGCGGCGGGAACGGGGGATGCGCATCCCCGCGGCTCTACCTGCGCCTCCCCGGTGCAGAAGACCTTTCCGCCGACGCGGAGGCACACGCTCTCCCCGGGCAGGGGCTGGCGGGCGCAGAAGGTGAAGGAGCAGCGGGAGCGGTGCAGGCTCCGCACGGTGCTGCGGACCAGCGCGGCCGAGCGCGGCCCCCGGCGCGCCCACAGGTACAGGTAGCACAGCGTGATCAGCATGGCGGGCGCCGGGCCACGCCCCCTCCCGCCCGCCCCGGCCAATCGCCGCGCTTGGCGTAGCGGGGGCGGAGGGGGGCGCTGCCGGCGCTGATTGGCTGGCGGGGCCTGGCGCGCGCGGCGCCACGCCCCTTTCGCGGCGTCGGTTCTCTCCCCTCCTCCCCTCGGCGTGAGGGGAGCGCGGCGGCTCCGGGAGTGCGCGGCTCTGCGGCGAAAAGAGGGTGTAAAAGGGAATAAAGATGGCTCCGAGTCGTTAAAAGTGGCTCGGGGTGTTGTGTCTGTGCGGCGGGGTAGTTGTAGGCGTGCTCTAGAGGAGGACGAGGAGGAGGAGGAGCAAGGCGAGGTCTTCTCGTCCACCGCGCCGCGACTCGGCTTCTCTGGGAATCGCAGAGTGGTTTTGGGTAAAAGGGACTTAAAGCCCATCCAGCTCCACCCCCTGCCATGGGCAGGGACAGCTTGGTCTATTCCGGGTTGTTCCAAGAGCCAATGTCCAACCTGGCCTTGGACACTCACAGGGATCCAGGGGCAGCCACAGCAAATCTGGGAATTCTATTCCAGGGCCTGCCCACCCTCCCAGGGAACAATTCCTGCCCAAGATCCCATCCAGCCCTGCCCTCTGGAACTGGGAAGCCATTCCCTGTGTCCTGTCCCTGCAGCCCTTGGGAATTGTCTCTCTCCAGGTTTCCTGGGGCTCCTTCAGGCCCTGCAAGGCCACCCTGAGCTCAGCCCAAAGCTTCTCCTGTCCAGGCTGAACAATCCCAGCTGTGCCAGCCTTTCCTCCCAGCAGAGCTGCTCCATCCCTCTGCTCATCCTGGAGCCTCCTCTGGGCTCTCTCCAGCAGCCCCACGTCCTCCCTGTGCTGGGCCCCAGGGCTGGGGCAGCTCTGCATGTGGGGCCTCACCTGAGGGGACACAGGGACACAATTCCCCCCTCACCTGCTGCTCCCACCAGCTGTGATGGAGCCCGGGATAAATCTTCTGCTTCTCCAAAGCTAAAACTATCCAGATGGACAAAACAGGAAAGGATCTTCACATTGCTACCTGACCTTACTCCCACATTGATGCTGTCCTAAAAGCACAGTGTTCCCTTTTGTGTCCCACACAGACCCAGGAGAAGACACCTGGTCTGCAGTTCCCATTCCTGGAGCCACCAAAGCCACAAACGGATTCATTCCATTTCAGCCGGTTCATTGCATTCACCAGATGAGAAGGGGCTGAGCACTGACATCAGAGCGAGGAACAGCCTGTCAGGGAATAAAACTGCAGGATTTGTGTGAAAAACGAGGTTTGCTTTCTTGGTGAAATTTAAAAAGTTTAGTAAAAATAGAATTGGAGATGGAAATAAAGGGTTGAAATGGTGGGTGCTAGGCATTCAGCCGAGAGCACACTTTTCATTTTTGGAAATACCTTTTAAATATTTTTCTTATTACTATCAGTTTGTTGCACATTTATATATTTAATATTTATATATTTAATATTTATATATTTAATATTTTATATATAATATGCATGTTTGTATTTATATTATGCATATTTATATTTTTCTAGGAGCTGTTCAGCATAGCTACTCTTTGGGTCTGCTTTTTTGGAGCATGTGTGTTTTTTTGGTCGTGGTTTTTTATTATCATTTTCAGTTTGGGCCTTGGTCTATACTTTTCTTAGATGGCAGATGCTGATAGTTGGCATCTTAATAGCAGGGTCTTTGTCACATGTTCCCTGGGTTTTATTCTGACTAGAGAGTTTACTCATAATTATATCAGCTAATACTATATCTAAGTTTTTGTTAATAGAAATAAAAGCAAAGTTGTTTTAATATTCTACATACAGCATTTATCATAACATTTGTGAAAAGCAAAGTTTATAATAGGTATTTATAACAATTTGCAGACACCAATTGCTCCTTCAGAACACACAGCAGGCAGCAAGTTATCCTTCACTCCTCCAATAGATCTATGCACAGAAGTTACCAAATTCTTCCTGTGTTTTGTAGGGAAAGTAATCACAACACAGCTCTGGGAAAGGAAAGTGTGGATCAGTCTGACCCTGGCAGATGCTCAATGTGTGGAGAAGAGGGAAGGTAAAAAAAATAAATGCCAAATGCAAGGCTACAAGAGAAGAAGCCAACACCTGCATTGACAGACACCTGACAGTTGTTTCCTGAAAAGGGCAGGAAGCCACAACCTTTTTATTTTATTATGCTGAACTCAAGGTCTTGTGCTGCACTTGGAAATTTAGTGCAACAGGTACTCTAAAATAACAATTTTATCCCTAAGTGGATCTCTAGCAATGGCATCCTGGCTCTGTAGATAAACAAGGAACGTTGTTTATGTTCCTTGCTCTCACATTTCAAGTGGAAGGAGGAGAGGAAATGGTTTTAAGTTGTGCCAGGGGATGTTCAGGATATTTTTTTCCCCTGGCAGAGTGGTCAGACCTTGGGATGAGCTGCCCAGGGAGGTTTGGAGTCACTGTCTGTGGGAGTGTTCAGGAGGAGGCTGGAGGTGGCCCTTGGGGACAGGCTTTGGGCTGATGCTGGTGGGGCTGGGGTGGCCCTGGATCCTCCTAAAGGGCTTCTCCAGCCCTGAGGATTCTGTGATTCTGTGATTGTCCAACCTGGCCTTGAACACCTCCAGGGATGGGACATAATATTTCCACAACTCGTGGCACAAACAGATTTACAGTTTCAGTTGCAAGGCCAAATATTTTAAGGAATTCTTCATCTCAAGCTTCAGAAACCCCAATCTTGTCCTGCTGCCCTCCCCTGCCCTACACAGAGAGGAACAAATCTCACCTGGCACCTCACCCTTTGCTCCTTTGTGTGACTTTACCTCCTGCAGGAAGCACAAACGCTTGGCACATCAAAAGAAAGAAAAACAACCTCCAAAGCAAAGCTGTGAGCTCTGGAATTCACTTTCTCCGGGTTAGTCCAGGAGCACACACACTGCTGAGCCCCGAGGCTTTGTTGGTTGTGACCTTCCCACAGGCAGGAACGTGCCCTGCTCCAAATCCCGGGCTGGATGCAGCATTTCAAATGCACTCAGCTCCACAATGAGCTTTTTTTTTTTTGATTTTTGAGGTTCCCCCTACCCTGGAAAAGTTTATGAGGAAATGAGAAAAGTGGATCAAAGCCTCGCCACGCAAGGGAATCTAAAGCAGAACCAGTCCCTGTTTGTGTCCCAGCTCCTGCCTGTGCTGGCACAGAATTATTGCAGAGCTCTAAAGCTGCTGGAGGTTTTCTAGTTTCTTGGACTTAGTCATCACAAGCTTTAACTGAAAAGTTCAGGATTTTAGATTGGGGAAAACATTCTGTTGTTGTTGTTATTATTTTTATTTTCTAACCAAGGCCTTTCATCCCTCAGGGAATTTACTAAAATAGGTTTTCTAAAATAAAACAACCTCGTCAATCAGCTCCTCTTTAGAGGAGGGTGGAAGGAAGCCTTGGAACAAAGCGGGAGTGATATCAGCCCTCAAAAACCTCCCAGCTCTGCTGTGTAACCTTGGAGGAGCTGAGCTGCTCTTTTGGAATATTTCAAGGAATATTTTGAGCCTGGCCTTGCAGTGCTTTGTCACCAGCTGGTTCCTTCTCCTTCTGCTCCTTAAAAGCTTTTCCATGGATTTCTCTGGGAGGAGCTTTGCCTGCCATCAGTGTCTGTGGGTTTTTGTGGTTAATATCAGATATTTTTCAAAACTAGAAGTGCTGTAGAGGTGTCCAGCTTCCCCAAATATACCAATTTAGGTTGAGTAAAAACCCTTTACTCTTCCAAATGCACAGTTGCCTTCATGAGAAGAGTGCATAAACCCCATTTCTTATGAAGATAAAAACCTCTTTTAATTAACACAAAATGATTAGCAGAGGGCTCATCTTTCTGTACAAGTTGAACCTGTCAAAGTTATTCCCAGGTAATGTCAGAGATCTGAAGAATTCCCCTGACTTCTTGGAAAACTTAGGTGATTCTGTGTTCTTCACCACATATCAAAATGAAGCTGCTTACATTAAAATTGAATGTACTGCCAAAAGGAACCTGACTTCAGTTAATGATTTCCACAGAAATGCCAATTCAAGTTGTGTGGTTGGATTAATTAGTTCTATAATGTAATATTCACATTTTTTCCTAGATTTAAACTAGATTTTAAACTAGATTTAATTACATTGCAGCTTCATCACCAAAGCTGTACTTTCAGTAGTTTTGTAATAAATTTGGTTTGCACCAAGTTTAACCAATTATTAATCAATTAAAAGTATAATAAATTTGAATATTAAATAAAATTAAACCAATAAATTTGGTTTGGCTTGCAGGGCTTTATCAAGAGATTTAACTGAGAATTAAATAATTAGATTTAATTGAGAATAACTTTGCATCTTCTGGAGTGTTACATTTCAGCAGTTTAGGCTCTGGTCCTGCACTAATACCCATGTTGGCACAGGAATAAATCAATTTTCCTCACACCCAGATCTGATTGCAAGATCACAGATATCAAATCTTCGCCACAAACTTCCCTTTCAACTCTCAAGTTAAACCAGGACTAAATAAAACCGGGCTGCTGAAATTAAATATGTGGAGGTCAGACTGTAATTTAGCAAGATATTTAATTACACTTCAGGTCACTTAAGGAATTTGCTGTTTTTCCTCAGGACCTGTGCTGTTACTTAACACATATTTTGGATTTTTACTATTGTTCACCATGTTCTTTGTTCTGTTAATTGCACTGATTTTGGTACAGAAATGTTCAAAGGGATTGAGACTCTGCATGTAATTTTTTTATTTATAATAGGGTGCTATTTTTATTTATTTCCAACTTCACAGATATCATTTAAACATGGGAGGGAGTAGATTCAGACTACTGAAGGTGCTCAATTCACACGAAATAATCTGTGATCAGATTAATAAAATGAAAATTAGTTAAATACAATTATTTTCCCTTCTCTGGGAAGAAAGTTCTCATTTGAACTTAGACTATTTTTTTTTTTTTTAGGCCAGGCTGTGGATGAGTTTTCCCAAAAGTGCATTTCCAGGGTGTATCTAATAAAGAGCAAACCCTGATCCTGCTCTAACCCCGAGAATTCTGCAAATTCACATTCAGTAGAACAGCACCAGAAGGAGAAATTGGATAAATCTGTGTAAATCGTGTAAATATCAATATATCCCACGGGATTTGCTAACCAAACCCAACAAACCCCCTCTGACTGCTGTCCCTGGAACAGCCTCCCAGGTGTCCCACCTTTGAACCCTTGGGCAAAACCTCCCTGTCCTTCAGGACGTCTCCCTGCTCTGCCCGTGTTTGTTTTCGCTGAGTTCCTCCGGCGGCTCGCACACAGGAGCGGCTCAGAGCCTCTCCCGCCTTTTAGAGCATCCAAAAATCCATGGAGGGAAGAGCCGGGAGCCGCTGCCGGGATTCCCGGGATTGCCGGCACCTCCCGGCCCGGCCGCGGCAGCACCTGGGCAGGTAAGGCAGGAACGGGGGAGGCTTTTCCAATTATTCCATTGACCAGAAACCCAAAAACGTTCTTCAACCTCAGGACTAAAGGGCAAAATGCTGGAAGTATTTTACTGGAAGTAAAATTGCTGAAAGTGTTTCCTCGTTATTTTATTTCTTGGGCTGAAACGTCCACCTTTTAAGTCGGGATTTCAGAACTAAAATGAAGGTTGTGATAACCTCCTTCTTTCTCCTTCTTCTCTTTCTCCTCCTTCTTCTCCTCCTTCTTTCTCCTCCTTCCTCCTTCTTCTGTTTATTTGAAAGCATTTTTCCATTTCTCCAGCTGGATCTGTTGCACAGCATCAGAGATGGAAAGTCCTGGTGGGAAGAGCATCCAGAGTCGTGGTGACCCCACCAAAAAAAGTCAGGCACAGCACCCAGCACTCCCTCTGCTCCCTTGGGCTAATGGGATCAGATTGTCCTCCTTGGATTAATGCTGGAGTTGCTGCCTCAAAAAATAACCAGGACACTCAGTGAGCACAGGGAATCTGGCAGAGAGGCAGGGAGAGGTGGTTTGGGGGTTTCCTACAGAAATAAAATTATTTCAGTGTTGTTTAAACCATCTGGAGTTCACTTGGAGCTGTGAGGTCCTAAAGGGAAAGGAGCCCCTGGTGAAAATCTGGCCAGAGGGTGGCTGGGCTGTGGGGAGAACCCAAATATTGCCAGAAAAATCTGATTTATCAAATGAAAATGCTCTCAGGGATGCACAGGGTGGGATTTTGAGCTGTGCAGGGCCAGGAGTTGGATTCTGTGATCCTGGTGCTCCCTCCCAACTGAGGATATTCCATGATTCCATTTTATCCTGATTTTCCTGCAGCTCGGCTTTGTGGAGGCCCTGGATGCTCCCAGCAAGGGATGGGGAGGCGACGGAGAACCAACAAATGGTGAGAGCAAATCCTGGGGAAAAGAATCCTTGGGGAAAAGCAGGGATTGAACATGGGGAATTCCTTATGGAAAAACAGGGATTGAACATGGGAAAATCCCCTCATTTCAACAGCACTTTATATTTATAATTAATTATATATATAAAAATTATATATATTAAATTAATTATATATATATATTAAAAAATAATAACCTCAGTTTGAAATCTCCAGGCATAGTCTGGATGTGCTATTTTGTATATAAGGTGAATTTTAAGTGAAAATGACTTTTAAAAACATGTTTTCATCTGCATGATTTTATTTATGGGCTCTTTTGGGAGGGATGTTGCTGTAAGTAAACCACTGAGGAAAGCAACAGAAAATTGAATTTTAAAGTAACTCTTTCTGGCTTTGACATAAATTGGGATTTTTAGTTTTATTTCCTTGGGTGGGAAGGCTGAAAGAACAAAAAATAGACATTGAGGGGCAATCAACAAAGGTCCTGAGGTTTTATTTTTGTGAGAGAACAGACCCACACTGATGAGGTCAAGAAGTTACTGTGGAATTCTCCAGTTACATAAAGAAAAGAAGTGAAATCTTCATTTTGAATCCATTCTAATTAATAAATATGTCTCTTTCCAGCCAGAATTGGATGGTCAAGTGATAAATTGGAGATCAAAAGGAGCCCTGGGGTTCCAGCATCCAGTGAGGTGAGTTCAATCCTGTCACCTGAGAGAGGAAAAGTGACAGAAAAAATAAAAGATTAAAGTCCTTCCTTCTCAGGAAAAGGATCAGTTTGTCCCTGGAAAATCTCCATTTTAGTAATTTAATTACTCACCAAATTTCAGTAATTTAATTACTCACCAAACTGCACAGATTTTTTTTAACCCTCAGCAAAGCTGCCCAGGCTGAACAGAGCCTGAAAAAGATGAAAATCAGGAAAAAGTAATTTTAAAACCTCAATTTTTTGCCTCACCTAATTTATATTTGCATTTATTGCTCACTAAGCCCAACTAATCAATGGGAACAGCTGCTAATGGAGTAGGATTGGTACAGATTTGAGGTTGCTTTAATTTGCTCTTGATTAAAAGTTGAACTCCAGGTAAAGCTTTTTAAGGTTGGAGGACTGATGAGGGTTTTCACCCATGTTTGGATTCTTTAATTAGGAAACATCTAATTGGGATTTTCCTTTAGGGGAAGGGAAATCAGTGGAATATCCCTCTTCTTCACAAGCATTTGCTAGAAAAGCTGTGGCAGCTGAAATCCTGTGGGACCTTAATTGCTGCCAAAGTGAAACCCAGAGGGGCCATTTATAATTTTAATACAAAACAATGTGGATTTGGAACTAAATAAATAAATCAGTCCACACCTCCTCCTCCACCTGGAGACACAAAATCCACTAAAATCTAAACCTCTGTACCTCAGGCCACCAACCCCAATCTCATCCTAATCCTAATTCTAGAATTAATTAATTAAAAAATAAATTTTATGTTCAAGCTAAATTGGATGGACAAGTGTTGCACCGTTGAACTTTTTCTCTTAAAATGTGTTTTTTTTCTTCTCCTTCTCAGGCTTTATTTGCCCAAATCCAAATCCCAGAAGTTTCTTGCAGACATTGGAGAGAAAGTTCTGGCCAGTTTTCCTGTACAAGCCACAATTCACTTCTACAATGACGATGCTGAGTCTGAGGAAGAGGAAGAAGAAGAAGAAGAAGAAGAAGAAGAAGAAGAAGAAGAAGTGAGCCCTGAGAGACTCAGAATCCACATTAAAAAGTGAAGAATTTAAAAAAAGAACTGTCAGGAATGGATGGACAAACTCCTGACCAAACAGAGAAACACAGCAGAGCTCAACAAGAAACTGTTTATAAATCTCTTTCCAAGGAGAATGAGTCAAAAGCACTGGAGAATGGCAGGAAATCCTTTTGTGTTTTTAGAGACTTGCAAATAAACCCCTGAAGCTGAACCAAAGGTTTAAATCAGGTTGGTTTCAGCAACACAGATAGAGAGCCTTGTGCTGGGTCATTATTTTAAACACTTTGCAGTCCTGAGAAAGTGAGAATTGAATTGATTGTGAGGCTGGATAATGTAATGCACAGCCCCAAAATAACCCAAAGGCTTGGAAACACACTGAAATTAGGCAAGGAATTGTTCCTTATTGCCTCCACGGGATATATTTATTTTGCTAAAAATGCTGGATGCCCACCTGGCCTCATCCATTTCCAGTCCAACCCACAGGTTCTGAACAACATTTGTGATATTTTCTGGGCTTCTGCAATTCTCTTGTTATCAGATATTTTCTCCTGTAATCTTTTGCCAGCCAGAAAAAAAAAAAAAAAAAAAAAGCCTTGATTAAAAACCAGAATTGAATTTAATGCCACATTAAAACTTGCATCATGTGGCACCAGTTTGGCTTCCCCACAATCTTTTTTTTATTCTCAGAGAGTTTCTCAGCACTTGCCTTGATACCAGTACCTTTAAATACCTCAAGGATTAACCATTTGCCCCCACTATATTTAAATTTTTGTTATCTTTTCTCCGTGCCTTAACTCCGACCCAAACTGCCACGGTTCCCCCAGAGACAAAGCAAATGCAGAATTGCAGATTTTTGACCTTTCCTGCACCTCTGGTGAGTGTGAGACAAGGTCAGAGAGTTTTCAGAGCCCCTTCAAAGTGTGTGGCAGCTCCTCCTCTCAGTCATCTACTGGCAAACAAAGGGAGTGGCACACGTTGGAAGGCTGGAAAAATTCAGATTCCAAATGAATGAACCTATTGGAACAAAGGATTTTTTAAAAAATCTCTCCACTTGCAAACTCCAAAGAGGCTCATGAATTAAATTTCCACCGGGAGACGTCCTGTCATGTAAGGAAATGACAAGGATTAGTTGAAAATTGAAACCCCCAGAGTGACAAAGGGAAATTCAGCTTTGGGATTCATTTCCACATCCCCATATCCAAACACAGATAATTGAAGGTATTTCACAAGATACCCTAAAATAATTTATTAAGCCTGCAGCCAAAGCAAACAGAAAAGCATCCAGGGTGATTTCACTGCTCTGTGATGACTCATTACACACACACACACAAAAAAAAAAAAATGCACTGAGCTGGTTAATAATTAAAAGAAGCCCCAAAGTGAGCAGGTGCAGCATCTCTGGGATTCAGCTGCAGGCGACTTTCAGTTCCCACTTCTGGTTTTTTACCTCAGAGTCAGAGTGAGCTCAGGACCATCCGTCATTTACAGGAAAAAGGTGACAAAGCCCTCCCCCTAAAAGGAGTTCCTGGTGAGTTGAGCACTTCAAAGGCGAGGCTGGAAGCAGATGGGAAATTCTTGGCTCAGGTCTCTGTGCCACAAAAGCTTTTTTTTCCCTTGGGAATCCAACAGCTACAACCCTTCCAGTAAATGCTGCTTTCGTTTTCCTTTCCCTAAAATGATGGCAAAAAGCAAAAAAAGCAACTTTTTGTTCCCTGGGGCAGGGATGCCTCCACAAAACCTCTGCAAGTTCAGGTTCCTGTTGTATGAAAAATCGTAATTAAAGTTCATTTTCATACAACAGGCTCGAATTCTGCTTCCAGGGGCTTTTAAGACAAGCTCTGAAGGACAAAACCTCTGCAAGTTCAGATTCCTGTTGTATAAGAAATCATAATTTAAGTTTTCATACAACAGGCTCGAATTCTGCTTCCAGGGGCTTTTAAGACAAGCTCTGAAGGATATAAATATCCAAGGGAAGCATATCCTTGCAGGCCACAGAAATGTGTTGTTTCTAAATATAACACAGGATTAATTTGGATTAAGAGAAAAAAAACTACCACAGGATTTTTTTCCCCCTAAATTACATTTATGCAGAGAGAATGACAACAGCAGCAGAACTGAGCACAGGCAACATTCCCAACAGCAGCTTTTTGAGCTCCAGAGACAAAATCCACCCAATTCACCGAAACATTTCCTATTTAATGTTATTTATTCTGCACTGGCTTCATCTATCAGCTGCTTTTCATCCAGAGCACAGCACCCCAACAAAACTGACTTTGGCAACCCCTCTGGAAGGGAACTGGCAGAGCCAAACTGAATCCTTCCAAAACTTTCTCCTCAGAACAGAGTTCAGTTCCTGGACAGAGAGACACAAAACCCCCCATTGATCCCAGCTGGGTGAAAGCTGACTGGAAATTCAACAGCTCTCAGCAAGCAGGACTCTGAATGAAACATTTCAGCAGCTCAGGCTCATGTGCCCCCAAGAAAGGTGAACAAAAATGTATTTGCACAAGATCAGTCGAATATTTTGGGATTTTGTGAAATTTTGTGATTTCCACCCACAAATGAAATTGAAGTTCGCAGAGATTTGTTGCATCTTTCATGTTTATAGACCCCCCCCTTGGCACAGGTGTGTCCCAGGAGGAACATTTAATATTAATATTGCAGCTTTTTATTTTAGATCAGAGGGCCTTGGGTTGTCCTCGCTCCTGTTCTCCCCCTGCCCCACCACGGTGGGGGTTGGAGATGATCCAGTCGAGCTGACAGAATTCCTTACGCTCCAGACAATTTTGGATGGA
The DNA here is from genome assembly GCA_013397395.1 of Sinosuthora webbiana. NCBI lineage: Eukaryota > Metazoa > Chordata > Aves > Passeriformes > Sylviidae > Sinosuthora > Sinosuthora webbiana. The sequence continues at coordinate 46,639 of VXBN01002166.1, forward strand.
CAATGCTTTAGGACACAGCAAAAGTTGATCTGATTAACTCAAAGGAAATCATGGAATGGTTTGAGGTGGAAGGGACCTTAAAGCTCATCCAGAGGGCAGGGACACCTTCCACTGTCCCAGGCCAAGCCCCAATGTCCAGCCTGGCCTTGGGCACTGCCAGGGATCCAGGGGCAGCCACAGCTCTACAGTAAACAAGCTGGGAAAACACCAGGTGTCAGGAGGACAGGATCTACAGGGATTGTTTGGAGGGATTGTTTTGGGTTCCTCCTCGTGATTTCCCAGGCCAGACTGAGAGAGTTTTGTCCTTGGCTTCCCCACAGGCTTCAAGCTTCTGCCTGGAGCCGAAGAATCCGTGTTCTGGCCACTGTCAGCTCCCACAGAGCTGGAACTTGGATTCTCCAATCTGTCATAGAATCCCAGAATGGTTTGGGTTGGAAGGGACTCTAAAAATCATCCAGTTCCTCCCCTCTGCCATGGGCAGGGACACCTTGCTCTGTTCCAGGTTGTTCCAAGAACCAGTGTCCAACCTGGCCTTGGGCACTCACAGGGATCCAGGGGCAGCCACAGCAAATCTGGGAATTCTATTCCAGGGCCTGCCCACCCTCCCAGGGAAGGATTTTTTCCCAACATCCCACCTAAACTTGTCATTTCTCAGGTTGAAGCCATTCCCTGTGTCCTGTCCCTGCAGCCCTTGGGAATTGTCTCTCTCCAGGTTTCCTGGGGCTCCTTCAGGCCCTGCAAGGCCACCCTGAGCTCAGCCCAAAGCTTCTCCTGTCCAGGCTGAACAATCCCAGCTGTGCCAGCCTTTCCTCCCAGTCCATGTTTTTCTCACCCTTTTCTCTCCTGCCAAGATGGAAAGAAGAGACAAACACAAATTTGGCTCCATTCTCCCCCTTGGCCCAGCCCCATTCCATCGGGACACCTCAGTGTTATTTTATGAGGACACGTTTCCCCACACATTTCCCTATTACAGTCAACTGGGGGGGATCCTGCCCCACCAGATGATCTTCACAGCAAAATGTGTAAAATATCCACCCCCCCAACAGGATAAAAACTTCAGGAGAAGCCAAAAAGCTGCAGTTAAACACAAAACTGAAATTCCATCCCTGGCTTTATTCCAGCAGGGACACAGCAGTGGATTGAACTCTACAAGTTGTGCCACCAGAAAGGCAGAAAGGTGAAAACGAGGGCAAATTTAGGTGTTTTTTGCCTTTTATTTACTTAGTTTCCCCTCAGGCTCTGAGAAGAATGGACACCTGATATCCAGGGATGTTTTGTAAAGAGAGGCACCACCGTTCAATCATGTGGGGGATTTTTTTTTCCCCCCCTCAATACCCAAGGCAAAATTTATATAAATCTACATAAAAACACCTCCTCTCCTCTTTGCAGAGCTGTGCATCTTCTCAATCACAGTCACAGGCAACACCTGTGGATCCCCAATTCCCCCAAAAATACATATTTTAGTCCCCAAACCCCACATCACCTGCTTTTATTTTGCTCCCAGAGGCAATTTCTGAAGTGTCAAACGTGGCCAAGTTGAGGAAAAGGTCACCACGGTGTCTTTTTGAAACAGAAACGACAGAAAAGCAAAGATGTGAGCTCCATCCCTGCAAGTTTTCCTTGAACAAACAGCCCCTCCTCACTCTTGTTTCTCCCATCATTGTGGGCTCTGCACAGAAATTAATTTAATCAGTTTAATTTGGGCTCCAATCTTTGCCCAAGGTTTACAGCCTTTAATTTGTGTTTTCTCAGGGCATTTTCCAGTGGCTTTCCTTGACCCTGAAGGGATTTGGGCATCCTTAACAAAGGCACTGAATTAATCCTTCCATCAGACGATCCCAAACGTGGCCTTCAACTCGTCGTCCCGTCGGAATTCCAAATGAAATTGGAAAAAAAAGGGGTGAAAATACACAAGGAAAAAAAAAAAATTACAGTCAATACTTCAATGTCTGGAACGTGATTAAGAGGAGTGACAAAAGAGTAAACACACCTTCCTGTCTGCTGGTCATAAAATCCTGATTAAATGGAAATTAAATTAATAATTAAAATTAATAAAAGGACAGGGTCGTGGCAAGGTTGAGAAACAACAGCAAACTAAACCCCAAAATTTAATTAATGAGATGAAATTACCACACAAATCAATGCTGTTCTAATTTAGACACAAATTCATTTTTATTCCATGCCCCCACATCTCAATACACCTAAAATTCAGTATTTAAAGTGAAATGTTGAAAAGCACTTTTTTCCTGCAGTAAGGAGGAACATTAAGTTTTTTAATTGATTTTTTTTAATCCTACCTGGAAATACTGAACATGGAGATTTTTTCCCTTCAAATTCAGGCAGAAAACCCAACCAACTAGAGAGTTATATTTATTAAAATATAAATATAAATTTTATAAATATATGTTTATTAGATATAATAAAATACATGTTATATATGTATTTATAAATAATATCAAATAATACATATATAATACAACTAATAAATAATATATATTAAGAAATCTTTTATTAATTTTAATTAATCATTTAATTTCCATTAAATAATGATTTTATGACCAGTAGACACCAAGATGTGTTTATATATATTGTTACCAAGTCTTAAAACTTTCCAGGGTATCTGATGATCATTTTGACAGATTCCTAAAGAATTGGCATCAGATTTTTCACACAAATTCTCAAAATTTTATTACCTTTTAATGAAATAATAACATTTTAAACTAAATTCTCTGCTGAAGTTGGTTACAGCCTTAATAAATGATGAGGTTCTATTCACTGGGCTTTATAACAGACCTAAAATAACATTGAGTCCTGGAGATAACTGAATTTGTGACACTTGGGAGAAAGGAAATAAACCAAAAAAAAAAAAGTAAAATTCAGTGTTTAAAAAAACCTCTGAACCATTTAACCTTGAGTTTTAACAGCATGGACTTGTCAGTTCCTGTATTTTCAGCTCTTTCCTTGAATTTTTGTTTCAGTATTCTTAAAAATAAGTTTTAAAAAAGTAATTTCAAGGCTTGTTTCAGCAAACCTTCACCTTTATTATTTTTGGTAATTCAGTAAATCTGATAATTTTGGGGCATGGGGGATCAACAGATTTGGCTGAATAAAGAATTGAGTGAAGGAAAATGGAGCATTAAACACCTTAACCCAGGAGAAATCTCCCAGAACCACAGGAAAATGGTGAACAAGGTAAAATCAGCCACATTTTATTAATATTTACAAAGGCCAATAACATATTTACAATGCAAACACTCCCAATCAAGAATTAAAAAAGATCCTCGAGTGTTTGACTGTTGGCAAACCACATTTTCTCTCCCTGAATTCAAAGAGAAATAGAATTAAACTCTGTGTAAAAGCTGTTTTTTTTTTTTCCCTCTCAGAGGGGAATTCCAAGCAGAAAGCTGCAAGTAAACAGAACACTTTTAAATCCACTTTTTTTAATTTTTAAAAGAATAACCAGATGAATTATTGGGGCATAATTCTCAAGAACAATGCAGGTTATTAGGGTGAATAATAATAATAATAATAACAACAATAATAATAATAATAAATTTAATTAGAAATTTAGGAGAGAAAAAGCTGGGAGAGTTTTTATTTTCAGCTTGGAGAGGTTTTAACTGTCCCTCTGGAAGTTTCATGAACCTTCTGTTCAAAGAGGTTTTAATAACAACTATCTGCTATTGCAAATCCCTTTTTCAGGGAGGAAGAACATCCTGTTGACTTCACTGATGGGAACATCCCTCAGAGCTGGGATTGCCTCCTCTTGGAATTTCTTCTGCTGCTGCTTTCTTGCAAAGTTATCTGCAAAAGATAAGGAGAACATTTCGTGCCTTGCAGATCCTGCTTTGCCAAGGATATCCTCTAATTATACAATTAAACCCCACAAATTCAGCTGCTTTAAAGGATGCTGAAAACCCCACCAGGATTTCCAAGGATTTAAAGGCTTAAAATTTGGATTTCCAGAATCCTCAGTGAAGGATCCAAGTTTTTAAAAGGAGCAGGAAAATTACCTGTGATGGTGTCAGTGGAGTTGAGTGGAGCTGTGCTCATCATGTTCATGCCAAAAAGCAAAATGTACCCAATCCCCACAGTCACCAGGAGATAAACTGGCAGAGCAACTGCCCAGTACCTGAGGAAAAAGAAGGATTTTAAATTCTACATTTAGGAACAAAATAATAAATCAATTTTAATTTTTTTTATTCGGTGTTGCACCCGTGATGAATTCCTCCAAGAGGAAAAGAAACGACGCCTCTGATTCTGGATCCTGACCCCACTGGAACAGCTGACAAAACATCAGATAAATTCATTTTAAAATGTGTTTATTTTTAAATCATGGCCTGAAGTTTACTGCATTTCCACCAGGAAACTTCCTGAAGGCAAAAAGCCAAATTTATCCCAAAACATCCCAATATTATTGACTTCATGGCACGAGGAAATATTTTCACCATAAAAAAAAATGCTTCAGAAACATTTCAGCCCTCCATTATCAGGGAAAAATGGGTTTAATGTAAGATTATTGTTTAAAAAGAAAGGAAAAAAAAAGTTTTGTCATTTGAAAATAATTAAGATTTGAAGGGTTTAACTGGCTGAACTTACTTTTGAGGCCAGTACGTGAGTCCCAGGGAGAAGAGCCAAGTCTCAGGAATGTAAGCCCAGATGAGGTACAGAACTGCACAACAAAATTCAAAAGTCACAAAAAGGCTGATGGTGTTTTAGAGCTCCTAAATTTTGCTTTTATTTCAACCAAAATCTCTCTCCCAAAACGATTTGCCTCTCAGACACAAACCCTGCTCAGTGCCTGGTTACAGGGGATCAGTTTTGTATTTGCTTTCACATTTAATTTCTGATTTCCTACGAAGACACACAAGGATTTACTCCGAGTTAAACTGCAGAACAATAAAGAAAAAACCAATAAAACCTCCCCCAAACACCTCAAAAAAAAAAAAAAAAAAAGGAACCAAAGGAATCTGAACAGAGATAATATTAAAGCAGAAAAATGGTCTCACAGTGGACATTTCATGGGGAGGAAAACCAGATGGAATTGCAGGGTTTGGATGGAACTGGAATGAAAAATGATTGAAAATTCTTCCTGGGAGAGGAGATGAACCCAACTCACCCGAGGCAAAGACCCACAGCAGAATCCTGCACTAAAACACATTTACTGCACCTTTTCTTGTGTTGAAAAAGTGTTTTCTACCCTTTCAAACCTTTGTCCTGAGATGGATCCCCGGTGAAATATAGAATCCATCACACCAGCAGAGAAAAGCTGAGAGAATCCCAAATGTTTTCCACTGCTGTTGACCAGTTTGACTTTATTTATTTTTCATCACTTTGGTGGGGAAGGCAACACCACAACCACCTGCAGTGCTTAGTGAACGTGAAAACGTGCGTGATTCGAGTAAAAACAAAACAAAAAACAAACCAAAAACCAAAACTGATTAAAATGGGGAACGCAGCAGAGCAAGGCTTTGGGTTTGAGCTGCGGGATACTCACTGAAGCCAAACCACGAGCCCAAAAAAAGCGCAAAGCCGTAGATGGCCCTTTCCGGCAGCGGCGCCGGGGAGTTCTCCACCATCCCGGGAACTTCCAGGAGAAGGGGACGGGGGGAGATCACGGAATTCCCGGGAAGCCGCTCCGGGAACCCCGCTGGAGCCCCGCTGTGCCCCGCATCCCTCCCTCTTTCCCCCCGCCAGAAACCTCCTCCCGACCGAGACAGCAGGAGGGAAAACAGGAAGAAGAAGAAGAAGGAGAAGGAGAAGGAGAAGGAGAAGGAGAAGGAG